>JASDQU010683911.1:52477-72549 GCA_032191745.1 Picea mariana | reverse complement strand
CCAGTGGAGACATTACATTCTTGGGAAGGAGACAGTCATCCACACTGATCACAAGCCACTATAGTTCATGCAAACCCAAGGAAAATTGTAGAATGACTGCCATCAGAATTGGTCCACATACTTACAGCAGTTCCACCTCAATATCAAGTATAAAAGAGGAAGTATCGACTGAGTTTTTGATTTCTTCAACCGACCTCCAGTTGCGACACTCACCATGGTGCTAGACTCTTGCAGCCACGAGACCTCTGGATGGCCCCACCTCTACAAGACATACCCTGACTTCTCCACCACCTACCAAATGTTGGGCGCTAACTCAGTGGTGACTAATTTCCATTTTCAATATCAGTTGTTGTGTTGTTTGGGCCATCTTTTCATTCCATCAAGGGAGCGCATGAAGATGATTTGGGAAGCTCCCTACAGTTGGGTGACAAGACACTTTGGCATCGAAAATACAGTGGCAGTGCTGCAGAAACATTTCTACAGGCCAAAACTTCGACAGGATGTCGGCAAGTATATCAGGTCTTGCAATACCTGTACTATTTCCAAACCAACCACTAAGAAATAGGGCATGTGCACCCCTCTACCTACTCCTGATAGGCCATGGGAATCCATCATAATGGAATACATGTTGGGCCTCCCATCCACCAAGAGGAGGAATGACTGTTTTTTTGTGGTTGTTGATCGCTTTTCCAAGATGGCGATTCTAGCTGCCTGCAAGAACATCACAGCAGAAGCCACTACCAAGATCTTCTTTAAATGAGTATGGGTACATTTTGGGATCCCACAAACCATTATCTTAGACCGTGACAGTTGGTTTCTCAACACATTTTGGTCAAGCCTCTGGTAATTGTTGGATACCAAGCTCACCAAATCCACTGTCTTTCACCACCAGACAGATGGACAAACTAAGTTCATCAATCAGATGATCGTACATATCCTACGCATGTACAATTCAAAACACCCCCTCACATGGGATGAGACTCTTCCCTATGTCCAACATAGCTACAACTGAGCCTTGCATAGCTCAAGTGGCCACAACCTCTTTGAGGTGGGGTTGGGATTCCAACCATTGGGCCCCATGGATGTTGTACTACCCCTGGTGACCACCTCGACCAACTTGTCTCCTGCTCCACCAAAAGATGACAAAGCCACTCAGTTCATTAATCAGAACTAGCACATCTTCCAACAGGTTCAGGATGTTCTAGAGAATTCTAATGCCAGGTACAAGCAGCGCCATGATCAACATCGGGTGCCACATAAGTCTTAGGTGGGAGACAAATTTTGGTTGCACTTGTAGAACAAACACCTTACAGGGCCCCATCGGAATCTTTTCCCACTCCGTTATGGGTCATACACCATCACCAAGGTTATGGGTGACAATGCTTTTGATCTCAACATTCCCCCTTTCCTTTTCCTGCACCCAATATTCAACGTTGCTCTCCTTCAACAGGAATCCAATGATCATATTGTGGAAACAAAAATCAAGGGAACTACAGAAAATGATCCATCTTTATCGAGTCATCAAAGCAGGGCAGCTCCTGCACCAAGGAAAGTGGCTCACCTGGGGCCAAATTCAACAGAAATTTCCTCATATGATTGGGGAACTCAATGCAATGGAGACCATTTCTTCCTAAGGAGGTGGGATTGATCTAGGTGGATATCGGTGGCCACCCACCTTTTCCAACTCGCTCAAAAAAGTTTTCTGGCAATTTTCACAATTTACTATTTTTAGCAGTTTTTAACTTTCGTGGCCATTTTGAGGGCCTAAATGAGGTTTTTCAAGATATAGCTTCTCTATTATATCTCAATGCTCTGATTGAGCCCCCAAAATGAATCTCCTCAATGATGCCTTTCGAACGGGCTATTGTGCACCTAAAACGGACATCATATGCAAAAGTTACGACCCCAGGAAGTTCATGTACTAACTTACCCAAATGGGGCCCACATGAATTTTGGCGCTTCATCTCCTAGGGTTAGGTTTTTGGATGTATAGGGTTTTTGACATTATTTTTTATTGTAAAAATTCCTTCAAAACCTCATTTTAATCATCTTCTTGTGAATGAGCGCAGTCGTCACATCTCTTCTCAGAGATAAGCCTCCACCATTCCAGCAAGCTTGTTTTCCGCTGCATTTTATAGCTTCAGCTTATTTCCTTATTGAATAGAAAACTAGTTTTACTGTATCTGTGTTATTCTGTGTTAAGCATATTTTAATAATTTTTGTTCATTTCGTTATGCTCATAAAATATGGATCAGTGGTATCAAAGTGGTTTGCTCCTTGTCATCTTAATGAATGTTCCCAACGAGGTCAAGGTACAAAGTATTGGGTCTCAAGCTTGTTTCTCTTGAGGAAAAAACCTCTTGCACGCCCAAGAGACCTCTCATGGCAGGAGAAAATAAATATGATGGTATAGGAGATCCTTTCAAAATGTTGCTTGAGGAATCCCTCACACAACAGAAGAATGAGATGATGGATAGTTTCGCGCAAATCCTTCGACGACTACCAACAGGCAATGCATCTTCATCGAGCGGAGGCCCCGCCCCCTTCAAGGTACAAATCAACTTCGATGTTCTTATATTTAAAGGTTAGATAGATGCATATGTTGTAGACAAGTGGTTGAATCTACTAGAAGGGTATTTTTATGCCCATAACTTTTCGAATAGAGAAAATATTACTTTTGCACTCCTTAAAGTCATTCCCCATGTCAAAGATTGGTGGGAAAATTTCTATGAGCAAAAGGAAACAAAGGAACCCTCATTATTTATAGTCATGGCCACCTGGGAATCCTTCAGGTATGTTATTAAGGAACAATACTACCCTGTCGGAAGTTATGATGACTTGTATACCAAAAGGACCACATTGTGGCAAGAAAGAGACCAAGCAGTGCTAGAGTTCACAAATATCTTCCATACCTTGCGCACCAAGTTGGGTATCAATGATTCAGAGCGACATCTGGTGCTCAATTATCATGGTGCTCTACATAGATACATCCAGACTGAAATGGAATTTCTAGACNCTATATGTCGTAAAAATTGAGCAGAAGCTCAAACAAAACACGCGGAAATTTGGGCTTGGGAACCCCTCACAGCAAAATCCAAGAAGGGGTGGCCCAACCCACAGAACAAAGGATAGATCAAATATGGATAGTATCAGGACAACTAGTCGAAGTTGCAAGAAAAGAAAGACACCAGAAAGACAAAGAAATATATTGGGAAGTCGTGCGACTTCCATAAGAGCCCTTGTCATAATATTGTTCATTATCGCTCAAAGTGAAAGCCTCTAAATCATTTGTGGGTTATGACTCTGAGTCAGAAATAGAAAGGGGAAGAAGGATCATTGACGTGGAACCCAATCCCACCATTTCTACCACCAAGCTCCAACCTGGAGAACCATACGAGCCAGAAGAAGGTGAGCACCTCTTCCATTCACAGATGTGGGTAAAAAGCACCCCACTGCAATTCATTGTTGATAGCGGTATCTAGAAGAACCTTATCTCAACAGAGGTATTCAAGCGGTTGGCCCTACCGATAATGCTGCACCCACAACCCTACACCATTGGATGTCTCTTCCAAATAAGCGATCTTCGCATCAGCCAACAATTTTGATTGTTGTACGATATTAAGCCCTTCAAAGACGAGGTATTGTGTGATGTTTCTCCTCTCGAAGTTTGTAATGTTCTTTTGGCCCAACCTTGTTTATGGAAACGCCATACTATATATGAGTCTAGGCCTCATAGTGTTATTATTAATTTGAACAAGAAATTGTACTGGATAGCTGAGGCAATCCCTCCTAGTGTTATTTCCTTGATCTCTGCTAAGAAATGCAGGAAGGTCATCTCTTAGACCACGAAATTTATCTTCTTCGTGATTCCCTCTTAGAGTGAGTGAAAGATCATAGCCACATCTAGGGCCTCTGCGGTTGATCTCTCCACACAATAGAAGCAAGTGGATAATGTCATGGAAGAATACTCATCTATCTTCTCCTCACCTACCGAGGTACCTCTGCACTGCCAGGTCAAGCATCCCATCGATGTGACCCTAGGTGCATCACTACCCAATAGGCCAATCTACCACTGCTCTCTGTTAGAAAACGAGGAGATCAAAAGGTAGATCCAATAACTTCTCCATAAGGGGCACATACATCCTATCTCACCGCCTTGTGGGAGCCCAATCGTGTTGGTGCAAAAGAAATATGGGACCTGACAACTCTGCATTGATTAATGGGCCCTATATAAAATCACAGTTTGAAACCAGTACCCATTTCCATGAATCGACGACCTCCTTGATCAGCTCATGGGGGCCAAATACTTCAATAAGATTGATCTGAAGTTTAGCTACCACCAGGTCCCAATAGAATAGACAAATGTATGGAAGACCATCTTCAAGTCAAAAGAACGTATTTTTGAATAGTTGGTCATGCCCTTTGGTTTGACAAATGCTCTAGCAACGTTTATGAGTATGATGGAAGATATCCTACGAACTTTCACCAATACTTTTGTAGTGGTGTATCTGAATTACATCCTCGTCTACAACAAGACTTGGGCGGAACACTTGCAACATATTCAGCAAGTTCTTCACACCATGTGATAGCAAAAACTATATGCAAACTTGGAAAAATTCTCCTTCGGCATGGACAGGATCCATTACTTAGGCTACATCATTGATCAGCATGGTGTGCATGTGCATCCAGCCAAGAACCAAGTCATCCATGACTAGCCATCCCTAGCCACACTCACTGAACTTCAAAGATTCTTGGACCTAACCTATTTCTATTGCAGGTTTGTGTTGGGATTCTCTCATATCTCATTTTTCCTCGGCCAAGTAACCAGGGGTAGCGGGAAGGAAAAAATTTTGGGGGGCCTGTCCCAACAACAAGCCTTCGATGACTTGAAGAATCATTTGTTCTCATCCCTTGTACTTTCATTATCGGACCTGCAACATCCCTTTGAGATCGATACAGATGCTTCAGACTATGTTGTGGGCATCGTTCTCACTCAACACGGCCACCCCGTCAAATATCATAGTGAGACACTATTAGATGTTCATAAGTACCCTAGTTACGATAAATAAATGTACTCCATTGTGCAAGCCTACCACCAGTGGAGACATTACATTCTTGGGAAGGAGACAGTCATCCACACTGATCATAAGCCACTACAGTTCATGCAAACCCAAGGAAAATTGTAGAATGACCACCATCAGAAGTGGTCCACATACTTACAGTAGTTCCACCTCAATATCAAGTATAAAACAGTAAGTACAACCTGAGTTGTTGATTGGCCCAATCAACCTCCAATCACGACACTCACCACAGTTCTAGAATCTTGCGGCCACAAGACCTTTGGATGGCCCCACCTCTACGAGATAGACCCTGACTTTTCCACCACCTACCAAATGTTGGGTGCCAACTCAGTGGTCACTAATTTCCATCTTCAAGATGGGTTTTTGTGTTGTCTGGTCCATCTCTGTGTTCCATCATTCGAGCGTGCAAAGCTGATTTTGGAAGATCACTACAGTCGGGTGGCAGGACACTTTGGCATCGAAAAGACAGTGGCAGTTTTGCAGAAACATTTCTACTAGCCAAAACTTCAACAGGATTTTGGCAAGTATATCAGGTCTTGCACCACTTACACTATTGTCAAACCGAACACTAAGAAATAGGGCTTTTACACCCCTCTGCCTACTCTTGACAGGTCGTGGGAATCCATCTCAATGGAATACATGTCAGGCCTCCCATCCACCAAGAGGGGAAATGACTTTGTTTTGTGGTTATTTATCACTTTTCCAAGATGGTGATTCTAACCGCCTGCAAGAAGAAAATTACAGCAGAAGCCACTACCAAGATCTTCTTTGAAGGAGCATGGGTACATTTTGGGATCCCAAAAACCATTATCTCATACCGTGACATTTGGTTCCTTAGCACATTTTGGTCAAGCCTCTTGTCATTGTTGGATACCAAGATCACCAAATCCACTGCCTTCCACCCCTAGACAGATGACCAAACTGAGGTCGTCAATCAGATGATCATACATATCCTACGCATGCACAATTCAAAAGACCCCCGCACATGGGATGAGAGTATTCCCTATGTCCAACATAGCTACAATCGATCCCTTCATAGGTCAACTGGCCACAATCCCTTTCAGGTGGGGTTGGGATTCCAACGATTGGGCCCCATGGATGTTGCACTACTCTTGTTGACCACCTCAGCCAAATCATCCCCTGCTCCACTAGAAGCTGACAAATCCACCCGGTTCATTAAGAGGATCCAGCACATCTGCCAATAGGTTTGGGATATTCTATAGAAGTCTAATGTCAAGCACAAGCAACACCATGATCAACATCGGGTGCCACATAAGTTTCAGGTGGGAGACAAAGTTTGGTTGCACTTGTAGAAAGAACTCCTTATAGGACCCCATCAAAATCTTCGTTCATTCCATTATGGGCCATACACCATCACCAAGGATATGGGTGACATTGTTTTTGAGCTCAAGATTTTCCCTTTCCTTGGCCTAAATCCAATCTTCAACATGGATCTCCTTTAGCCATATTTCCCACCATTATNAATTATGGGCCATACACCATCACCAAGGATATGGGTGACATTGTTTTTGAGCTCAAGATTTTCCCTTTCCTTGGCCTAAATCCAATCTTCAACATGGATCTCCTTTAGCCATATTTCCCACCATTATTGGACACCTCAGAGATAGCAAAGAAGTTGAAACAAACAGAGCTCAAACCTGACTGCTTGCAATAGGAATTCGATCATATTGTGAACATACAAATCAAGGGCACTCGGCAGCAAAGGATCTAGCTTTATCGAGTCGTCAAAGCAGGGCAACTCCTGCACCAAGGCAAGTGGCTCACCCAAGGACAAATTCAGTAGAAATTTCCTCATATGATGGGGAAACTCAACACAATGGATACCATTTCTTCCTAGGGAGGGAGTATTGATCCAATTGGATATATGTGGCCACCCACCTTTTCCAACTTGCTCAAAACAGTTTTCTGGCAATTTTTGCAATTTACTATTTTTAGCAATTTTTCAATTCCAGGGCCATTTAGAGGGCCTAAATGAAGGTTTTTTGGGATAGAGCTTCTCAATGATAGTTGAAGGCTTTGATTGAGCCCCCATAAATGAATCTCCTCAGCGATACCTTTCCAATGAGCTATCGCGTGCCTAAAATGACGATTGTATGCAAAAGTTTCAACCCAGGGAAGGTTATGTACTAACTTACTCAAACAGGGCCCACATGACTTTTAGCGCTTCATCTAATAGGGTTAGGTTTTTGGATGTATAGGGTTTTTAACATTGTTTTTTATTGTAAAAATTCTTTCATAGCCTCATTGTAATCATCTTCTTGTGAATGAGCGCAGTTGTCACATCTCTTCTCAGAGATAAGCCACCACCATTACAGCAAGCTTGTTTTCCACTGCATTTTACAGTTTCAGCTTATTTCCTTATTGAATAGAAAACCAATTTTACTGTATCTTTGTTATTCTGTGTTAAGAATATTTTAATATTTTTTGTTCATTTAGTTCTTCTCATAAAATTTGGATCAATGGTATCAGAGCGTTCTTCTCCTTGTCGTCTTAATGCATGTCCCTAATGAGGTCAAGGCACAAAGAATTGGATCTCGAACTTGTTTATCTTGAGGAAAAAATCTCTCGCATGCCCAAGAGACCTCTCATGGCAGAAGAAAAGAAAGATGACAGGATAGGAGATCCTTTCAAAATGTTGCTTGAGGAAGCCCTCATGCAACAGAGGAACGAGATGATGGATAGTTTCGTGCAAATCCTTCGGCGGCTACCAACAGGGGACACATCTTCCTCGAGCAGAGGCGTCACCCCCTTAAAGGTACAAATCATCTTCGATGTTACTATATTTGAAGGTCAGATAGACGCAGATGTTGTAGATAAGTGGTTGAATCTACTAGAAGGGTATTTTTTTGTCCATAACTTTTCGAATAGAGAAAATATTACTTTTGCACTCCTCAAAGTCGTTCCCCATGTCAAAGATTGGTGGGAAACTTTCTGTGAGCAAAAGAAAACAGAGTAACCCTAGGAATCCTTCAGGGATGCTATTAAGGAATAATACTACCCTCTTGGAAGTTATGGATACTTGTATACCAAAATTACCACACAGCATCAAGAAAGAGACCAAGTAGTGCCAGAGTTCACAAATATCTTCCATACCTTGCGCACCAAGATGGGTATCAAAGTTTCAAAGTGACATATGGTGCTCAAGTATCACAGTTATCTACATAGATACATCCAGAATGAAATGGAATTTCTATATATCTCATCCTTGGGTGTGACCTACTGATATTCCGTCAAAATCGAGCAGAATCTCAAACAAAAGATGTGAAAATTTGGGCCTGGGAACCCCTCACAGCAAAATCCAGGAAGGGGCGGCCCCAACACACAGAAAAAAGGACAGATCAAAGATGGACAGTATCAGGACAACCATTCCAAGCCGCAAGCAAATAAGGACACTGGAAAGACAAAGAAATCTTTTGGCAAGTGGTGCAACTTCCATAAGAACCCTTGGCATAATATTGTTGATTGTCGCTCAAAGAAGTCATTGGTGGTTGAAGTGAAAGCCTCTAAATCAGTTGCAGGTTCTGAATCTAAGTCAGGACCAGAAAGGGGAAGAAGGATCATTGACACAAAATCCAATGCCACCATTGCTACCACCAAGCTCCATCCTGGTGAACTAGATGAGACAGAAGAACGCAAGCACCTCTTCCATTCATATATGTGGGTAAAAGGCACCCCACTGCACTTCATCGTTGATAGTGGTAGCTAGAAGAACCTCATCTCAATAGAGGTCATCAAGTAGTTGGCCCTACCGACAACACAACACCCACAACCCTACACCATTGGATGGATCCGATAAGAAAGTGATCTCTGTGTCATCCAACAGTGTTGACTGTCATACGACATCAAGCCCTTCAAAGATGAGGTATTATGTGATTCTTCTCCTATAAAAGTTTGTAATGTTGTTTTGGGCCAACCTTATTTATGAAAATTTCATGTTGTATATGATTCTAGGCTTCGTAGTGTTATTATTACTTTGAACAAGAAATTGTACTGGATACCTGAGGCAGTCCCTCCTAGTGCTATTTCCTTGATCTCTACCAACCAATGCAGAAAGGTCATCTCTCAGACCCGGAAATTTGTCTTCTTTGTCATTCACTCTTAAAGTGAGCGAAAGATCACAGCCACATCTAGGGCCTCCATGATCGATCTCTCCACAAAACAGAAACAATTGGATAAGGTCATGGAATAATACTCAAATATATTCTCCTCTCCTACCGGGGCACACCTACACTGCCAGGTCAATAATCCCATCGATATGACCCCAGACGCACCGTTACCCAATGGGCCAATCTACCGTCACTCATTGTTAGAAAACGAGGAGATTAATAGGCAAATCCAAGAACTTCTCCACAAGGGGAACATACATCCCAGCTCATCGCCGTGTGGGAGCTCAATCATGCTAGTGAAAAAGAAAGATGGGACTTGGCGACTCTACATTGATTACTGGGCTCTGAATAAAATCACAATCTAAAACCAATACCTGATTCCCTAAATCGATGACCTCCTTGATCATCTCACATGGGCCAAATAATTTAGTAAGATTGATCTGAAGTCTGGCTAGCACCAGGTCTGAATAGAACAAACAAATGTATGGAATACAACCTTCAAGTCAAAAGAAGGTCTTTTTGAATGGTTGGTCATGTCCTTTGGTTTGACAAATTCTCCAGCAACTTTTATGAGGATGATGGATGATATCCTACAACCTTTCACCAATACTTTTGTAATGGTGTATCGGGATGACATCCTCATCTACAACAAGACTTGGGCAGAACACTTGTAGCATATTCAGCAGGTTATACACACTCTATGGCAGCACAAAATATATGAAAACGTGGAAAAATGATCCTTCGACATGGACAGGGTCCATTACTTAGGATACACCATTGATTGATTTGGTTTGCATGTGGATCCAACCAAGATCTAGGTCATCCGTGAATGTCCAGGCCCAACCACACTCATTAAACTTCAGATCTTCTTGGGCCTCGCCAATTTCTATCACAGATTCATGGTTGGATTCTCTCATATCTCATGGGACCTCAGCCAAGTAACTAGAGGTGGTGTTAAGGAAAATTTATGTGGGGCTTGTCCCAACAACAAGCCTCTGATGAATTGAAGAAGTGTTTGTGCTCATCCCCAGTAATTTAATTACTAGACCTGCAACATCCCTTTGAGATCGAGAGAGATACTTCAAACTATGTTGTGGGTGTTGTTCTCACTCAACAAGGCCACCCCATCGAATATCATAGTGAGACACTATCAGATGTTGTTCGTAAGTACCCTACTTATGAAAAAAAAATGTACTCCATTGTGAAATCATGCCTCCATTAAAGACATTACATTCTTGGGAAGGAGACAGACATCCAAACTAATCACAAGACACTATAGTTCATGCAGACCCAAGGAAAATTGTAGAATGACCGCCATCAGAAGTGGTCCATATAGCTATAGAAGTTCCACCTCAACATCAAGTATAAAATAGGAAGTACCAACTAAGTTGTTGATTTCCTCAACCGACCTCTAGTCATGACACTCACCATAGTGATAGATTCTTGCAGCCACGAGACCTTCGTATGGCCCCACCTCTACAAGACGGACCCTGACTTCTCCACCACCTACCAAATGTTGGGCGCCAACTCAGTGGTCACTAATTTCCATCTTCAATATGGTTTGTTGTGTCATCTAGGCCATCTATGTGTTCCATCAAGTGAGCGTGTCAAGCTGATTTGGGATGCTCACTATAGTCAGGTGGCAGGACACTTTGGCGTCGAAAAGACATTGGCAGTGCTACAGAAACAATTCTACTAGCCAAAAATTTGACAAGATGTCGACAAGTATATCAGGTCTTGCACTGCCTGTGCTATTGCCAAACCAACCACTAATAAATAGGGCCTATACATCCCTCTTCCTACTCATGATAGGTCGTGAGAGTCCATCTCAATGGAATACATGCCAAGCCTCCCATCCACCAAGAAGGGAAATGACTTTGTTTTTTTTGTTGTTGATCGCTTTTCCAAGATGGCGATTCTATCCACCTGCAAGAAGAACATCACAGCAGAAGCCACTGCTAAGCTCTTCTTTGAGCAAGTATGGGTACATTTTGGGATCCCACAAACCATTATCTTAGACCATGACAGTCGGTTCCTCAGTGCATTCTGGTCGAGCCTCTAGTCACTTATGAATACCAAGCTCACCAAATGCACTGCCTTACACCCCCAGATAGATGGCCAAACTGAGGTCATCAATCAGATGATCATACATATCCTGCAAATGTACAATTAAAAACACCCCCGCACATGGGATAAGAGTATTCCCTATGTCCAACATAGCTACAACTAGGCCCTACATAGCTCAACTGATCACAACCGCTTTTAGGTGGGGTTGGGATTCCAACCATTAGGCCCCATGGATGTTTCGCTAGCCCTGGTGACCACCTCCACCAACTCGTCCCTTGATCAACCAGAAGCTGAAAAAGCCACCCAGTTTATTGAGTGGATCCATCACATCTACCAACAGGTTCAGGATATTCTACAAAAGTCTAATGCCAAGTACAAGCAGCGCCATGATCAACATCAGGTGCCACATAAGTTTCAAGTGGAAGACAAAGATTGGTTGTACTTGCAGAAAGAACACCTTATAGGGCCCCATAGGAAGCTTCACCCACTCTATTATGGGTTGTATACCATCACCAAGGTTGTGGGTGGTAATTCTTTTGAGCTCAACATTACCCCTTTCCTTGGCTTGCACCCAATCTTCAATGTGGCTCTCCTTTGGCCATATTTCCCACCATTATTGGACACCTCAAAGATAGGAGAGCATTTGACACCAATAGAGCTCAACCCTAATTTCATGCAACAGGAATCCGATGATTAGATTGTGGACACACAGATCAAGGGCACTCGACAGCAAAGGATCCAGCTTTATTGAGTCGTCAAAGCAGGGCAACTCCTGCACCAAGGCAAGTGGCTCACCTGGGGCCAAATTTAGCAGAAATTTCCTCATATGATGCTGGAAATCAATGAACTAGATACCATTGCTTCCTAAGGAGGGGGGATTGGTCTAGGTGGATATCNCCAACTCACTCAAAACAGTTTTCTAGCAATTTTCGCAATTTACTATTTTTAGCAGTTTTTAACTTCTGGGGCCATTTTGCAAGCCTAAATGTAGGTTTTTTGGGATAGATATTCTCAATGATAGTTGAAGTATTTTATTGAGCCCCCAAAATGAATCTCCTCAATGATACCTTTCCAACAGGATATCGTGTGCCTAAAACGAAAATTGAATGCAAAAGTTACGACCCTGGGAAGTTAATGTACAAACTTACCCAAACTAGGCCCACCTGATTTTTGGCACTTCATATTCTAGGGTTATGTTTTTGGATGTCTATGGTTTTTGACATTCCTATTTATTGTAAAAATTCCTTAAGAGCCTCATTGTTATCATCTTCTTGCGAATGAATGCAACGTCACATCTCTTCTCAGAGATAAGTTGCCACCATTCCAGCAAGCTTGTTTTCCACTGCATTTTATAGTTTCATCTTATTTCCTTATTGAATAGAAAACCATTTTTATTGTATCTCTGTTATTCTGTGTTAAACATCTTTTAATAATTTGTGTTCATTTTGTTCTGCTCATAAAATCTGGATCAAGCCATGATATCACTAGGGAACTTTTGCAGTTTCTCAAAGGTTATTTCTCTGTCACAGTCTCTGTGAGGTTTATCAGATGCTCCCTCAGCATCAAGCTCATGACCTTCTGCTTAGGTCATGTTTTCTTCAAACTCTTAGAGATCCTTTCTCTTGTTCTCTCCCTTTAACCAGAACAAATTAATCCTTCATTTCTTCTTCTCAGCTCGAGAGCCTCACACGCTCTTCCTCTTTCTAAATGGTATCCTACTTCTCTTGCACGCCCTCTCCTTTCTCCCCCAAGGACGTTCTGGACCTGTCTTGTTCCTTCTGTCAGAAGGAACTCGAGTCAGTATGGGCCTGCAGGAAAACTGCACTCGGTCGTACTTTAGGCTGACAGTTTTCTTTCTCCTCAGCCAGACTCTCCATGCTTCAATTTATGGGGGTAGTTGATTGTTCAACTACAAGTCCTTCTTTCATTAACTAATTTTTCCTTGGGATCGGGATGAGGATTATTATTTCAATAAAGAGAATTTGGGTCATTTTGACATAATGAACGCTCTCTACAATTTCCTCACTCTTTCGTCTAGTGATATCATGGCCAGTACTTCAAGGATTCACCCCCACAGTTAGTTATTGGCAATATAAAAAATAATACATTTTTCACATTCCATAGCATGGTAATCATAATTAATGATTAATTACAAGCTGGGGGAAATAGGGGTATTAGAGTTAAATCTAGGTGTTGTATTTGGACATAAGTAGAATGGATCACAGGGTGCAAGTCCCTGATCTCTTTCTTCGCAGCTTGAGTAGCCTCATGTAGCGCATCCATCTTTTCGTCTACTGCTTGGATCTCTGTAAAATTGGATTACATCTCAGTAGAATCATCGATAGCCTGCACTTTTGCATTCATTTGGTTGAGATGTGTGTGAAACTCATCAACTGGCTTGTTGTGGTGCTCTAATAACCCAACCCAGTCATTGACCATATTAAACAGCTCCCAACATTCACCGACCCAAAAATGGAGGGATGAGTGGATGTTATTTCCTTCAAAAATGACCTAGATTATCTTCTCGTGTAGAGCCTTCAATTGATCTTTCTCTTGGAGTCGAATAGTCTCAAGCTGGTGGTCGAGGTTGTATACCTTCCCTCCAAGTTGCGTCCATGCATCTGTGACAAGTGTGATCCATTATGTAGGTGCAACTGGGGTAATGTCTCTTCTTCTCCTTCTTCCTTGGAGTTTGAGAGTGTGCACTGTCATTTCTGGCCAGTTGTGTTAGATCCTAGAATATATGTTGGATCTTGCCATTGAAAAATGTTAGGTAGTTGATAGGAGATGCCAAACCAATTTTTTTCTCTCTTGACCCTGGTCCAGGAACATACCTCATCTAAATTATTCTCATCTAGGTAGTAAGGAAGTGGATGGGTGTGAAACTACTGTGCCATTATACCGAGAGGCCGCACAAAGGTGTTGTCTCAGTTTATTCCAAACCATATCTTGTCGGTATGGTGATTGAGAAATTCCTAGGGGATTCACATACGTTGAGTGACATCGACGAGGTCATTGAACCACTGCAGAAAATCAATGCAGTTGAAGGAGGTATTGGCAGCATCAGTGTGAGCTTGATAAGGCTCAAACCTCATCGCAACTTGACTATCTGAATTTACTATGAGATCCCTCCCCACTGGCGGTTGGCATTTCCACATAGCAAAGAAAACTAAAAGGTAACCATAGATCAAATAACTAGCTTTCTCATGTGCATCCGCGTAATACTACAACATATCCATATGTTAGTATTGGCACTAGTTCATGACTGATCTTTGCACACAAAAGTCTGTGATGGAAAGAGTGTCTAATGTGAATTCCCCTCTAGTGTAATTCTGCATGACTTTGTACACAATCAAGTAGTAGGTGTAGTAGACCATTTTGGGAAGAATGGGGTCCATCAAGGCTCCTCTGCTACCTCGCTTGGTATTGACTTTGTCATATAGGCTAGGATCTCTCTATTTATTTCAACACTTTCCCGACCCCTGGAATCCCTTAGTAACATCGTCTCCTTCCATCGACAGACCTGTAAGCTAGTTTTTATGTTTTTCATGCATCATATACTCACTATCTAACCACAGGGAGCCATTGTGGACATGATTGATAAGGAACTTGGTACAACATGGGACATCTCTAGAAATCCTAAATATTGGAAAATCTCGCAAGTTTGCAATGGCATACCCCCACAGCGACACGTAGGGATTCTTCCACTCCACCCCAATGTCAGACGAAGGTAAATGAACATAATTCAGATAAACCTCGATTTTCATTTGAGGAAATAAAGTGCCATCCAAAAAATCTATATCAACAAGTCGAGTTTTCTCTACTTTCCCTTGTATGTCTATGAGGACGACAACTCACAGGTCAATGATGTTTGTCATAACAACAATATTTGGGACAATGACCCGAGAAATTCTAAGTCAGACCGTGGTTGAAAATCGACAATAGTAGACAAACGTGATAGGGGATCAAGGGTGGGGGTACGAGTTCACAAAATACTAAGTGGGATCCAGGGTTGGGTATGAAAATAGCTTTGAAGAAAGAAAAATAATGTGGAGCAGTCAGTCGATGATGAGTATATAGGCCATAATAGGGAGATGAAATTATCATCATTCATTAAGGGAGATGGAGTGGAAGTAATTTGTATTTAACGCCATATGGGACCAGCAGACAAGACAAAATCTAAGCAGTGATTTGGGGTAATAACGAGCACAATTACCAAGATATCTTTGACAGAACGCGGTATCCAGAATATCTAACGAACCCATTGACGATTACCCTGAAAGGTACGAGCGATTAAAGGACTTGGACTGGAACTGATGGGACAACAACCAATAATATACTAACAATATTTAATGAACAAAGTGACAGTGTCATAGCATATATTATGAACTTGGAAACTACTAAATACAAAAAAATTTAACACATTCTTCCCCAGCCACAATGGTGTGATCTAGGCTAGACTATATTTTAGTGACATCTAGACACTTGGACGCATGATGGCGGGAACGTCACTGCTTTATTGACACTATGAGAAACAACAATGCAAAATAGAAACCTATTGTTAGAAAAACAGGATCGTGGAGCAATAAAATAAAATAAAAATGCAGAAATAAAACATAGAAGATACACAATACAATAGAGACAAAGATATACATGCTTCGCCCAGTGTGGGCTACGTCCACCAGAGAAATTTCCAGGTCCTTCATTTATTATTATCCAGCAAATGAAAGGACACAATCTAAAACATACCCACTGCAGCTTCCTCTTATTTCTCTCACAGTATTCTCTCTCAGAATACAATATTCACTCACACAAACAGCCACAACATAATTCCCTCATAAAATAGGGTTTCCTTCTAGGGAAAAAAACCCTAACATAACTTCTACCATCATATTTTCTACCTTATAATGAATGGTACAAATTGACTACAAAATTACAATAATTTACAAGGCAATCTTCCTAAAAAATTCTCTTAGGGGGCACTGCCCCTGAACCCCTGCTAGGGGGGGCTCCAAAATTTCTCGTCGCCCCGCTAGAACCCCATGGCAAGAGATTTGGGGCAGAAATCCTCCCCTCCCCCCTCGTCATGTAATGGGGTCCAAACATGACTGAAACAAGACCTATGAATCAGGGAGATAATTCGGCTCCACAACCAACAATCTCCCACTTAGACACTGATCACAACAACTCCACTATTGTTGTACCTGTTAGACTATGATCCACCTTGGACCTAGAAAAAATTTCATATTTACCTTCACGTTTGAAGGCCAACTGAAACTGAGCAAGAACTCAGTTTCTCCTTGGTTACTACCTTTGTTAACATGTCTGCAGTATTTTGGCTAGTATGTATCTTTTCTAACTTCAATTGTCAATATTCCAATTAAATTTTGAGGTGTATATGCTTAGTCTTATAATGGAAGGGTGAGTTATTTGCAAGATGAATGGCACTCTGGATCTCATAGTACAACATGTTATTCTCCTTCTTCTTTCCCAATTCCTCCATAAACCTATGTAACGAAATCATCTCTTTTCTAACCTATGTAGCAACAACATACTTTGCTTCCTTTATCGAAAGTGAAAGAACCTTTTGCAATTTCAAAATCCAACTTATTGTTGTTCCACCTACAATAAAAACATACCCTATGGTGCTTCTCCTACTATATTTATCACCTACCATATATGAATCAACATATCCCTGTGGAACAATGTTTGAACCTCCAAAACATAACGCATGAGCAACAGTACCTCTCAAATACCAAAGAATCCATTTTACTTCCCCCCAATGTTCTTTACCTATATTATTCATATACATGCTCACAACTACCACTGCATGTGCAATATCTGGTCTTGTGCACACCATAGCATACATCAAAGTGCCAATTTTTGATGAATAAGGGATCATGTACATGTATTTTATCTTCTCATGTGTCTTAGGACACATTTCCTTGGTTAATTTGAAATTGTTGGCCAAAGGTGTGTTGGATTACTGATAGGGGGGATGAATCAGTAATAAAGAAATTTAATCCTTTTTAACCATATAATCCAAGTGTTATATCAATGTATCATTATCATATAATAACTTCAGAGTAAATAAGAAATGAACAAATGAACAATCATACACATACACAGTACACCAGTGTTTTACGTGGAAACCCAAAGCGGGAGAAAACCATGGAAAGTTTTTTCTTATATGTCTTGAAGAATTACATTCATTGGAAGCACCAACTTCCTTTTTTTTCCAATTTCAACTAGAAGGAGGCTCCAACCCCCTTGTTTCTTAGGCTACAACCTGAAGGAAGATCTAACTCCCCTATTCTCTAGCTACAACCAGAAGAAGGCTACAACCCCCTATGTTCTCCAGCTACAACCACCTGTCCTTGCCCCGTCCAACTGCCCTGATGTAGAAGTAGAATGATGGAACCACTTTCACACTATCACTGTGAGATATACCGTTGTAAACTTGTACCAAAAAACCTGAACCATGCATCAACCATGCATCAACTTGTACTTCAACCTGTAATCAACCGATACCATAAACAAGCGCATCAACCATGCACCAACCTGTACCAAACAACCTGTAATCAACCTGTACCATAAACAAGTGCATCCGACCATGTACCAAGTATGTACCAATCATGTGTCAACTACTCATCAACTATGACTCATCAATATGTACCAACATCATCAACTATACACCCCATATATGTGCCAACTCATCAACTAATTGTCTCAACCATGTACCCAACATGTACCTTAACCAAAAGTCTTCATCAATTTCATCATCCAAATATGATTTGTAACTCTGTACTATACCTGGTGTATATGAACACATACCTGCAAACCTTCCTTAACTTTAACAACAAGAGACTAGCATTTCCATCAAACTTTTCTTTAGTCTCACATGACTAGTTTTGGATTAGTCAACAACCCTAACTTGAAATAATCATAACTATGTACCTGTAATGAATAAAGATCTGAAACTGATATACAATGTTCTTCAGTGTTTTTTATGCAATTCCTCCAAGTTTCACTATTTTGAACCTCTCAAAAAAGGAGTTCTATCAAAAATAGCATACCTTGTTGAATTTTGTCTTATTCTAGAGAGAAACCTTGTAGAGCGTGCCCCGCCCAGAATATTTGTTGAATCGATCTGAAAATGTTACAAAGAATACTACATACTGTGCTCTAACCAAAACATTTTTTCTTACTGAATTTGGATCTATTGTGAAGAAGTTATGACATTTTTACCGAAAACACCTATTTTAGACAAGTTTCAGGACTAGCCACAAACAATATTTTCCACGGAGTGTAACTCCAAAAATGCAACGACCCACAAGCTGAATTTTTTACCAAATATACTTGGATATGTTTCCTCAATGGAATATCCATTTCAATGTCTGAATCATTCTATAAAAAACGTTATTTTGAAAATGGTGAGATGACATGTAAATAACATACCTTAGAAATCATCATCAAAAGAATTTATCCTCCCTTGAATTTTGGCCTTCTTTTCTTCACCTTCCCTCTGAATTTCGGCTTAGATATCCTTTGGTTACCTCAGTCACCTATATATATTCAATATTCTCAAGTGTGATATAAAATTAGAGAGCCTTGCCTCTTATATATACTCTCCATCTTCTAGGTCACTTAACCCATTTCTAGGTCACTTAACCCATTTATAGGTCACTTAACCTATTTTCCTCATTTTTAGGGTTAACCATTTTCCATAATTAGAAAGTTCTCCATTAGTTTATCATTTAAATATTCCTCCTTGACTTTGTCACCTCACTTTATCATTTAAATAATATTCTTTGATTTTGTCACTTCACTTATTATTTAAATAATCATTCTTGACTTTGTCACTTTACTTTATCATTTAAATAATAATTTCTTCTTTGCAAGCTCTTTGACTTCTTTGATCTTTTAGGGCTTCAAGCCAACATATGAGGGTCCTCCAACTTTGTAAGGCCATAACTCTCAAACCGTGAGGAGTTATGTGACGTTCCACATACCACCAGAAATGGCATGATATGTACTATCCATATAGAATAGTATTACCTTCAAATATATTTAAAATCAGACCATTATACATGAAACAACCTTGGGTCCATTACCCAAACCTTTGTGCTACCAAACTTTCTTCAAGGGTTGACATCAATGACAACCAACCTTAATCAACAATCTCCCCCTTTGGCATTGATGGAAACACTCTGATGCAATAATGAAATCATTTCATGCAATACTGAAGTCATATCACTCATGCTCCCCCTGGAACCATGCCTCTGTCCTCTGCATATCTGTGACCATTGCTCTCCCTGGAATCATTCCTCTTTCCTTTGCATATAATAAATCTCTCCCCCCTTGTCATCAATGGAAAAGGTGTCTTTCCATCCGGGGTTGCTCCCCCTAACTGAACTGTCCTCTTTATGGTGCTTCCTCATGTACATCTAAGACATATAAGATAAGCATTCAAAAGAATTCATTTTGGAGTAGAAATAAATCTAAGTCTCTGGAGAATATACTCAAAGGATTCTCGTGGAAGTGGTTTTGTAAAGATTCCCGCCACTTGTTCTTTTGTGCCCACATACTCAACTCTGATGTTCTTTTCTGCAACATGTTCCTGTAGAAAGTGATACTTGATTGGGATGTGCTTCTTCTTGGACTACATCACTAGGTTCTTTGAGATATTGATGGCACTTGTATTATCACAATATATTGGAATGGGCTCATCATACTCAACCTGTATATCTGTCAAAGTTTGTTTCATCCAAAGAACCTATGTACAACATGTTGTTGC
>JASDQU010683911.1:32586-45412 GCA_032191745.1 Picea mariana | reverse complement strand
CCAAGTGTCATTTTTCTCTATTTGATCAAATTCTTCATCCATGGCCTTGTTCCAAAATTCAACCTTGATAGTCTCTTCAAAATAGGTTGGTTCAATCATAGATGTGAGTGCTAGGTGTGTTTGTTCTGGTGAACAGATTCTTCTTCCAGTCTCAACTCCTGCGTCTTTGTAACTGATAATCTGATCTTAAGGATGATTCTTTTGTACTCGTCTGCTAGGTGTCTTTGGAGGCACTTGTTGAACTTTCTCTTCTTCTTCTGTCATATTCTCTTCATCTTCCTCTTCTTCTTCTTTTTCATCTTCTACTTCTTCTTCAAAAAGTTGTTCCATTGATTCATTTTCTTCTTCCTTTGATTCTGGTCTGCACGTTTCATCAATTGTTATGTTGATGCTTTCTACAACTTTGTTCAATTTCAGATTGTAACACTTGTATGATTTCCTTTTACTTGATTAACCAACAAGTACTCCTTTGTCCACACGAGAGTCAAACTTTCCCATTTTGTCATCTTGTCTTTTGATGTAGCATTTTCTTCCAAAAACTCTGAAGTGGTTCACATTTGCTGGTATTCCTTTCCATAGCTCATAGGGAATTTTACCAGTGTTGTTTATGAGCATAACTCTGTTTTGAATGTGAACTTTTGTATGCACTGCCTGTGTCCAAAATATATTTGTCAACTTGGAATCCATTAGCATTGTTAGATCCATTTCTTGTACTGTCATGTTCTTTCTTTCAACAGCTCCATTCGGTTGAGGTGTCCTAGCAACGGAGAATTGCCTTTTTATTCCATGACTATTGCAGTAGTCCATAAAGTCCTTTGAAGTGAACTATCCTCCATTATCAGATATCAAGCATTTGATTTTTGAATCCATTTCATTTTCAACCATTTCCTTGTAGATATTGAAGTTTTCAAAAGCTTCTGACTTGTTCTTTAGAAAGAAAACTGTAGTCATTCTTGTATAATCATCAACTAATAACATAAAGTATTTCTCACCTTTTAAACCATTTTTTGTAGTTGGTCCAACTAGATTAGTATGCACAATTTCCAGTGGTCTTGTCGTTGAATATTCCTTTGATTTGAACCTAGTCTTTGTTTGCTTTCCTTATTAACAATGCTTGCATAAAGTGTTGGTTGGTTTCATGATCCAGGGCATTTCTCTAACTTCTTCTCTTCTACTGACTTTGGCAAGATTATCAAAATGTATGTGACTCATTCTTCTATTCCATAGCCAACTTTCATCTCCCTTTCCTAGACAACACTTTTCATTTCCAATTTCACTTAATACATATATGTTGCTTGAAGTTCTCGCAGTTGTAACAATCAATTTTCCTAAACCTTCTTTTTTTATCTTGCACTTTTGTGAATCGAAAGTAACTTTATGACCTTGGTCACACATTTGACTCACACTTAGAAGATTATGTTTCATATCTTCTACTAGTAGAATTTTTTTTCCTTGGTATTCTTGTTCACAATTCTGACTGTGCCTTTTCCAATGATTTTAGCCGAATCATCATTACCGAAGGAGACTGATCCATCTCTTTCCTTTCGTAATGTAAGAAATCTATCTCTATCACTTGTCATGTGTTTTGAACAGCCATTGTCAATATACCAACCACATTTCTTATGCTTATCTTGTAGAGTGAATGTACATTCTTCATTGCTATACTTATCCTGCTTTCTTATCCATGTCCTTTTCTGAGGTTCCTTTCTGTGACTGTTGTGATTTTGTTGTGGTTCTCTAGGAGGGACTGTCATTCTACAATCTTTGGCCATGTGTCAAAAATTGTTACATTTGTAACATTCCACTTCAATGCTCAAAGATTCAAACCTGTTGTAAATTCTTCTATGTGTTTCACTAGGCCTTCTTGGATAATTGCTTTGTGTATGACTTTCAAAGTTGTTTGTGTTCTTGTTTTTAGCTCTGCAATTCACAGCTTTATGTCCAAACTTATTACATGCATAACATAAACTAAAAAAGATAGTTTGATACCTGGGAGTTGAAGATCTTCTTAAAAGAGGTACTCTTATAAATTATTCTTCTTCCTAAAGCCTATATGTCATTTGTTGATTCTGAAATCTAAATCTTCTCGGTGGAGGAGTGTCCCTATAATCTTCCTTGTAGCTCTTCCTATCCCCCTTGATTGTTTAGGCATAGCTTTTTGGATATGTTTCTTGATTTGTTGTTTTGGAGCTTGATCTTTTTTCTGTCTGATTGTATCCAAGTCTGGACTTGTCATCATGAGATTTTTTACTATTGATAATGTCATCCAAAACTTTTGAGTTGTTCTGCATATTTTTATTTTGAATATCCTTTCTCAATGTGACAGTCTCTGCTTCCAAATTTCCAATGATTTTGTATTTTTCTTCTAGTTGTTCTTTGAGTGCTTCTTCAATTCCTTTATCTTCTTCTGTTTGAACCTTCAAATTTGTGATCATTTGTTCTAGTTCTTGAGTGTCTTCTTTCTTGTCTAGTCCTGCTTGTAGTTTCTTATTTTTCTTCTTTTCTCTTCTGATAACTTCTATGGCACACATTAATTCCTCTTGGTAGTCAACTTCTTCCTCTTCACAATTTCTTCTTCGACTTCTTCATATTCTTCTTCAGCTTCTTCATATTCTTCTTTGGAGTCTTCTTTATTAAATTCTTCTACTGCCATGAATAGAGATCTTTTTGTCTCATTGTCACTGACTTCATCTTCATCTGATGATGAGATGTCTTCTTTGGTGCATAAGATTTTCTTGAAAACTTTCTTTGTGGTTCTTTTGCCTTTATATGTTTGTTTTCCTTTTGAGTAACCTTCATCATTTCTCTTTTTCTTATAAGGACATTTGTTATCAAAATTACCAATACCATCACAATTAAAACAAATTAAAGGAAACTTACCTATATACCTACCATTTATTCACTTGTTTAATATTTTGACAAAGTTGGTCACTTCTTCATTATCTTCTGAGACGTCAATGTTGTTGATATGTTCTTCTTTTTTCCTTCCCATTTTTTTTGACTTTTTGGATACTTTAAAGGTTGCTTCTTTTATATCTGGATTTTCCTATTCAGTTATCATTTCATATGCTCTGAAGATTCCAAGTAATCTGTCCATTCTTATTGATTTTATATCTAATCTTTATCTAGTGTTGTTATCTTAGGGTCAAATATTATAGGAAGAGATCTTATTACTTTTTGAACAATCACAGATTCTTTGATTTCTTCTCCCAATACTATGATTGCATTTATTGTTTCACCAACTCGTAAAAAGTAAGTTGCAATATTCTCATCTTCCTTCATCTTAAGTTGTTTGAACTGACCTCTGTAAGTTTGAAGCTTTGTTGCATTGACTTTTCAATCTCCTTCATAAATATTTTGAAGTTTGTCCCAAATATCTTTAGCGGATTTACAATGTGCAACTTTGGTGAATATTGTTTCACTAAGACCATTCAGAAGTGCATTTTTGTCTTTGGAATCATTTTGACCGAGTTTCACTTCTTCTTCATTTATTGGCGGAACTGTTGGTGTTCTGTATCCATCTACAATTGATTGCCAAATTTCAAACCCTTGTGCATGTATACATGTTTTCATCCTTATTCTCCAAAATGCATATTTATGTCCATTGAACTATGGTATTCCATTTTTATACAAGTTTTTTCTCTCCATGATCTACCTTTCAGTGGTTAAACTGATTTCTAAAGGAACCTGCTCTGATACCAATTGTTGGATTACTGAGAGGGGGGGTGAATCAGTAATAGAGAAATTTAATCCTTTTTAACCATATAATCCAAGTGCTATATCAATGTAGAATTATCATCTAATAACTGCAGAGTAAATAAGAAATGAATAAATGAACAATCATACACATACACAGTACACCATTGTTTTACGTGGAAACCCAAAGTGGGAGAAAACCATGGAATGTTTTTTATTATATGTCTGAAGAATTACATTCATTGGAAGCACCAACTTCCTTTTTTTTCCAACTGCAACTGGAAGGAGGCTCCAACCCATTTTTTCTTAGGCTACAACCTGAAGGAAGCTCCAACTCCCCTATTCTCTGGCTACAACCCCCTATGTTCTTTGGCTACAACTGAAAAGTGGATACAACCACCTGTCCTTGCCTCGTCCAACCACCCTGAAGTAGAAGTAGAATGATGGAACCACTGCCACACTATCACTATGAGATATACCATTGTAAACATGTACCAATAAACCTGAACCATGCATCAACATGTACCTCAACATGTAATCAACCTGTACAATAAACAAGTGCATCATCCATGCACCAACTTGTACCAAACAACCTATAATCAACCTGTACCACAAAAAAGTATATCCAACCATGTACCAAGTATGTATCAATCATGTGTCAACTAATCATCAACCATGACTCATCAATATGTACCAACATCATCAACTATACACCTCATGTATGTGTCAACTCATCAACTACTCGTCTCAACCATGTACCTTAAACAAAATCCATCATCAATTTCATCATCCAAATATGATTTGTAACTCTGTAATAGACCTGTGTATATGATCACATAGCTACAAACCTTCCTTAACTTTAACAACAAGAGACTAGCATTTTCATCAAATTTTTCTTTAGTCTCACATGACTAGTTTTGGATTAGTCAACAACCCTAACTTTAAATAATCATAACTATGTACCTATAATGAATAAAAATATGAAACTAATATAAAATTTTCTTCAGTGTGTTTAACACAATTCCTCCAGGTGTCACTACTTGGAACCTCTCAGAAAAGGAGTTATAGAAAAAATGGCATACCTTGTTGAATTCTATCTTATTCTAGAGAGATACCTTGTAGAGTGTGTCCCCCATAGAATATTTGTTGAATCGATATGAAAATGTTTCACGGCATACTACAGACTGTACTGTAACCAAAACATTTGGTCTTACTGAATTTGAATCTATTATGAAGAATTTATGACGTTTTTACCCGAAACATTTGTTTTAGACAAGTTTCAGGACTAGCCACAAACCCTATTTTCCATAGAGTGTAACTCCAAAAATACAATGATCCACAAGCTAAATTTGCTACCACAAATACTTGGATATGTTTCCTCAATGGAATATCAATTTCGCAATCTGAATGATTCTAGAAAAAAAGTTATTGAGAAAATGGTGAGATGACCTATAAATAACATACCTTAGAAAGAATCATCAAAAGAATTTATCCTCCCTTGAACTCTGGCCTTCTTTTCTTCGCCTTCCCTCTGAAATTCAGCTTAGATATCCTTTGGTTACCTCATTCACCTATAGATATTCAATATTCTCAAGTGTGATATAAAATGAGAGAGCCTTGCCTCTTATTTATACTCTCCATATTTTAGGTCACTTAACCTATTTCTAGGTCACTTAACCCATTTATAGGTCACTTAACCTATTTTACTCATTTTTAGGGTTAACCACTTTCCATAATTAGAAATTTCTTCATTACTTTATCATTTAAATATTCCTCCTTAACTTTGTCACCTCACTTTATCATTTAAATAATCTTCTTTGATTTTGTCACTTCACTTTATTATTTAAATAATCCTTCTTGACTTTGTCACTTTACTTTATCATTTAAATAATAATTTCTTCTTTGCAAGCTCTTTAACTTCTTTGACCTTTTGGGGCTTCAAGCCAACATATGAGGGTCTTCCAACTTCGTAAGGCCATAACTCTCAAACCGTGAGCAGTTATGTGACGTTCCACATACCACCATAAATGGCATGATATGTACTATCCATATAGAATAGTATTGCCTTCAAATATATTAAAAATCATACCATTATACATGAAACAACCTTGGTTCCATTACCCAAACATTTGTGCTACCGGACTTTCTTCAAGGGTTGACATCAATGACAACCAACCTTAATCAACAATCTCTCCCTTTGGCATTGATGGAAACACTTTGATGCAATAATGAATCTTTTCATGGAATACTAAAGTCATATCACTCATGCTCCCCCTGGAACCATGCCTCTGTCCTCTACATCTCTATGACCATTTCTCCCCCTGGAATCATGCTTATGTCCTCTACATCTGATATATCTCTCCCCCTTTGTCATCAATGGATAAGGTATCTTTCCATCCAGGGTTGCTCCCCCTAACTGAACTTTCCTCTTTATGGTGCTTCCTCATGTACATCTAAGACATATAATATAAGCATTCAAAAGAATTCATTTTAGAGTAGAAATAACTCCAAGTCTCTGGTGAAGATACTCAAATGATTCTCATTGGAAGTGGTTTTGTAAAGATGTATGCCACTTGTTCTTTTGTGCCCATATACTCAACTCTGACGTTCTTTTCTACAACTTGTTCCTGTAGAAAGTGATACTTGATTGGAATGTGCTTCGTCTTAGAGTGATCACTGGGTTCTTTGAGATACTAATGGCACTTGTATTATTGCAATAGATTGGAATGGGCTCATCATACTCAACCTGTATATCTGTCAAAGTTTGTTTCATCCAAAGAACCTATGTACAACATGTTGTTGCTGCAATATACTCTGCCTCAGTTGTAGATAGAGATATTGATGATTGTTTCTTACTTAGCCATGATACTAAACACTCACCCAAGTAGAATGTTGCTCCACTAGTGCTTCGTCAGTCATCAATACAACCTGCCCAATCTGCATCTGTGTAGGCAATAAGAGATAGATCCTTTCCTTTTGGATACCATAATCCAAACTCTTATGTTCCTTTGAGATATATGAAAATTCTCTTCACTGCTAATACATGTGATTCCTTTGGTGCTGCTTGAAATCGTGCCACATGTCCAACTTCCTGCATTACAACTGGTCTATATGTTGTCACATATAGTAGGCTTACAATCATTGACATGTATTTCCTATGTTCTGTAGACTTTGAATCATCATATTTGTTTAACTTGCAATTGATTTGCATGGGAGTGATAACTGGTTTGCAATCTTCCATTACAAACCTCTTTATCATTTCTCTGATATACTTGGTTTGAGAAATAAAAATTCCTTGGTTGCTTTGACATATATAAAGTCCTAGAAAGAAGGATAGTTCTCCAAGTAACGACATTTCAAATTCATTCTGCATGTCTTTTGCAAATTTTTGGCTTAACCTATCATCATCACTACCAAAAATAATATCATCAATATAAACTTCAATTAATAAAATATTACCTTGACTTACCTTGATGTAGAGGTTGTTGTCTACACTTCCTTTTCTGAACTTTGCCTGCTATAGATATTTATCCAGTCTAGAGTACCATGCTCTAGGAGCCTCTTTTAGACCATACAAGGCCTTATTTAATTTACACACATAGTCTGCATTCTCTAACAACTAAAATCCTTCTGGTTATTCAATGTAGACTTATTCTTCAAGTTCCCCATTCAATTAAGTTGATATTATGTCCATCTGATACACTTTAATATTTTTGGAGAATGCATAAGCTAAAAGCAATCGGATTGCTTCCATTCTGGCAACTGGGGAAAATGTCTCTTCAAAGTCGATTTCTTCAACCTGTGCATATCCTTTACATACCAATCTAGATTTTTTCCTTGTAACTTGTCCATATTCGTTCAATTTATTCCTATATACCCACTTTGTGTTGATCACATTCTTATCCTTTGGTATTGGAACCAATTCCCAAGTGTCATTTTTCTCTATTTGATCTGATTCTTCATCCATGGCCTTGTTCCAAAATTCATCCTTGTTGGCCTCTTCAAATTTTGTTGGTTCGATTGTAGATGTGAGTGTTAGGTGTGTTTGTTCTGGTGAATGGATTCTTCTTCTAGTCTCAACTCTTGCATCTTTGTTTCTAATAATCTGATCGGAAGGATGGTTCTTCTGTACTTGTATGCTAGGTGTCTTTGGAGGCACTTTCTCAACTTTCTCTTCTGCTTATGTCGGATTCTCTTCATCTTCCTCTTCTACTTCCTTTTCATATTCTTCTTCTTCTTTGAAAAGTTGTTTCATTGATTCATTTTCTTCTTCCTTTGATTCTAGTATGCATGTTTCATCAATTGTTACGTTGATTCTTTCTACAACTTTGTTCAATCTCATATTGTAATACTTGTACGATTTCCTTATACTTGAGTAACCAAAAATTACTCCTTTGTCCACACGAGAATCAAACTTTCCCATTTTTCCATCTTCTATTTTGATGTATCATTTTCTTCCAAAAACTCTGAAGTGTTTCACATTTGTTGGTCTTCCTTTCCATAGCTCATAGGGAGTTTTGTCATTGTTGTTTCTGGGCATTACTTTGTTTTGAATGTGAACTGTTGTATGCACTACCTGTGTCCAAAATATATCTGTCAATTTGGAATCCATTATCATTGTTCGAGCCATTTCCTATGCTGTCATGTTCTTTCTTTCAACAACTCCATTATGTTGAGGTGTCCTAGAAACGAAGAATTGCCTTTTTATTCCATGACTGTTGCAGTAGTCCATAAATTTATTTGAAGTGAACTCTCCTCCATTATCAGATCTCAAGCATTTGGTTTTTGAATCCATTTCATTTTCAACCATTTCCTTGTAGATATTGAAGTTTTCAAAGGCTTCTGACTTATTCTTGAGAAAGCAAACTGTAGTCATTCTTGTATAATCATCAACTAATAACATAAAGTATTTCTCACCTTTTAAACCATTTTTTGTAGTTGGTCCAACTAGATCAGTATGCACAATTTCCAATGGTCTTGTCGTTGAATATTCCTTTGATTTAAACATGATCTTTGTTTTCTTTCCTTGTTGACAATGCTTGCATAAAGTGTTGTTTGGTTTCATGATCTGGTGTATTTCTCTGACTACTTCTCTTCTGCTAACTTTGACAATGTTATCAAAATGTATGTGACCCATTCTTTTGTGTCGTAGACAACTTTCATATTCCTTTCCTAGACAACACTTTTCATTTTCAGTTTCACTTAATACATATATGTTGATTGAATTTCTTGTTGTTGTAGCAATCAATTTTCCTAAACCTGTTTTTCTTATCTCTCACTTTTGTGAATCGAAAGTAACTTTATGACCTTGGTCACACATTTGACTCACACTTAGAAGATTATGTTTCATATCTTCTACTAGTAGAACATTTTCTGCCTTGGTATTCTTGTTCTCAATTTTGACTGTGTCTTTTCCAATGATTTTAGCTTAATCATCATTATCGAAGGAGATTGATCCATCTCTTTCCTTTCATAATGTAAGAAACATGTCTCTATCACCTGTCATGTGTTTTGAATAGCCAATGTCAACATACCAACCATGTTTCTTTTGTTTATCTTGTAGAGAGAGTGTGCATTCTTCATTGCTATATTGATCCTGCTTTCTTATCCATGTCCTTTTCTGAGGTTCATGTCTGTGACTGCTGTTATTTTTTTGTGCTTCTCTAGGAGGGAATGTCATTCTTCAATCTTTTTCATGTGTCCAAAATTGTTACATTTGTAACATTCCACTTCAGTGCTCAAAGATTCAAAATTGTTGTAACTTCTTCTTTATGTTTCACTAGGCCTTCTTGGATAACCCCTTTGTGTATGACTTTCAAAGTTGTTTGTGTTCCTGTTGTTAGCTCTACAATTCACAACCTTATGTCCAAAATTATTACATGCATAACATAAACCAAAAAATATAGTTTTATACCTGGGAGTTGAAGATCTTTTTGAAAGGAGGTACTCTTATAAATTATTTTTCTTCCTAAGGCCTAACTGTCGGTTATTGATTCTGAAATCTGAATCTTCTCTGTGGAGGAGTGTACCTGTAATCTTCCTTGTAGATCTTCCTATCACCCTTGATTATTTCTGCATAGCTTTTTGGATATGTTTCTTGCTTAGTTGTTTTGGAGATTGATCCTTTTTATGTCTGATTGTATCCAAGTCCGAACTTGTCATGATGAGATTTTTTACTGTTGATAATGTCATCCAAAAATTTTGAGTTGTTCTGCATATTTTTCTTTTGAAGATCATTTCTTAATGTGACAATCTCTGCTTCCAAATTTCCAATGATCTTGTCTTTTTCTTCTAGTTGTTCTTTGAGTACTTCTTCAATTATTTTATCTTCTTCGATTTGAACCTTCAAATTTGTGATCATTTGTTCTAGTTCTTGAGTGTCTTCTTTATTGTCTAGTTCTTCTTGTAGTTTCTTGTTTTTCTTCTTTTCTCTTCTGATAACTTCTATGGCACACATTAATTCCTCTCGGTAGTCAACTTCTACCTCTTCAATTTCTTCTTTGAATTCTTCATATTTTTCTTCGGCTTCTTCATATTCTTCTTCAAAGTCTTCTTTATCCGAGTCTTCTACTGCCATGAATAGATCTCTTTCTGTCTCACTATCACTGGCTTCATATTCATCTGATGATGAGATGTCTTCTTTGGTGCATAAGTTTTTCTTGAAAAATTTCTTTGTGGTTCTCTTGCCTTTATATGTTTGTTTGCCTTTTGAGTAACCTTCATCATTTCTCTTTTTCTTATAAGGACATTTGTTAGAAAAATGACCAATACCATCACAACTAAAACAAATTAAAGGAAGATTACCTCTATGCCTACTGTTGTTTCCCTTGTTCAAACTTTTGACAAAGTTGGCCACTTCTTCATCATCTTCCGAGACGTCATTGTTGCTGCTATGTTGTTCTTTTTTCCTTCACTTTTGCTTTGACTTTTTGGATTCTTTGAAGGGTGCTTATTTTATATCTAGATTTTCCTGTTCATTGCTCATTTCATATGCTATGAAGATTCCATGTAATTCGTCCATGCTTATTGAGTTTAGATCTGATCTTTCTTATAGTGCTGATATCTTAGGGTCAAATCTCATAGGAAGAGATCTTAGTACTTTTTGAACAATTACAAATTCTATGATTTCTTCTCCCAATACTATGATTGCATTTACTATTTCATCAACTCATAAAAAGTAAGCTGCAATATTCTCATCTTCCTTCATCTTAAGTTATTCGAGCCGACCTTTGTAAGTTTGAATCTTTCCTACTTTGACTTTTGAATCTCCTTCATAAATATTTTGAAGTTTGTCCCAAATCTCTTTAGTGGATTTACAATGTGCAACTTTGGTGAATATTGTTTCACTAAGACCATTCAGAAGTGCATTTTTGGCTTTGGAATTATTCTGATCGAGTTTCACTACTTTGTCATTTGTTGGCGGAATTGCTGGTGTTGTGTATGCATCTACAATTGATTGCCAAATTTCAAATCCCTGTGCATGTATATATGTTTTCATCCTTATGCTCCAAATGCATACTTATGTCCATTGAACTATGGTATTCCATTTTTATACAAGTTGTTTCTCTCCATGATCTACCTTTCAGTGGTTAAACTGGTTTCTGAAGGAACCTGCTCTAATACCAATTGTTGGATTACTGAGAGGGGGGGTGAATCAGTAATAGATAAATTTAATCCTTTTTAACCATATAATCCAAGTGTTATATCAATGTAGCATTATCATCTAATAACTGCAGAGTAAATAAGAAATGAAAAAATGAACAATCATACACAGTACACCAGTGTTTTACGTGGAAACCCAAAGAGGGAGAAATCCATGGAGTTTTTTTTTCTTATATGTCTTGAAGAATTACATTCATTGGAAGCACCAACTTCCTTTGTTTTCCAGCAGCAACTGGGAGGAGGCTCCAACCCCCTTGTTTCTCAGGCTACAACCTAAAGGAAGCTCCAACTCCCCTATTCTTTGGCTATAACCAGAAGGAGGACACAACCCCCTATGTTCTCCGACTACAATCGGAAGGTGGCTACAACCACCTATCCTTGCCCCATCCAACCGCACTAAAGTAAAAGTACAATTATGGAACCACTGTCACACTATCACTGTGAGATATACAATTGTAAACCTGAAAAATGCATCAACTTGTACCTCAACCTCTAATCAACCTGTACCACAAACAAGTGCATTAACCATGCACCAACCTGTACCAAACAACATGTAATCAACATGTACCATAAACAAGTGCATCCAACCATGTACCAAGTATGTACCAATCATGTTTCAACTATGACTCATCAATATGTACCAACATCATCAACTATACACCTCATATATGTGCCAACTCATCAACTACTTGTCTCAACCATGTACCCAACATGTACCTTAACCAAAAGTCTTCATCAATTTCATCATCCAAATATGATTTGTAACTCTGTAATAGACCTGGTGTATATGATCACATACCTGCAAACCTTCCTTAACTTTAACAACAAGATACTATCATTTTCATCAAACTTTTCTTTAGTCTCACATGACTAGTTTTGGATTAGTCAACAACCCTAACTTGAAATAATCATAACTATGTACCTGTAATGAATAAAGATCTGAAACTCCACAGAGTGTAACTCCAAAAATATAATGACCCACAAGCTGAATGTTTTACCAAAGATACTTGGATATGCTTCCTCAATGGAATATCAATTTCACAGTCTGAATCATTCTATAAAAAAAGTTATTGCGAAAATTGTGAGATGACCTATAAATAACATACCTTAGAAAGCATCATCAAAAGAATTTATCCTCCTTGAATTCTGGCCTTCTTTTATTCACCTTCCCTCTAAAATTCACTTTAGATATCCTTTGGTTACCTCAGTCACCTATATATATTTAATATGCTCATGTGTGATATAAAATGAGAGAGCCTTGCTTCTTATTTATACTCTCCATCTTCTAGGTCTCTTAACCCATTTCTAGGTCACTTAACCTATTTCTAGGTCACTTAACCCATTTCTAGGTCACTTAACCTATTTTCCTCATTTTTAGGGTTAACCACTTTCCATAATTAGAAAGTTCTCCATTACTTTATCATTTAAATATTCCTCCTTGACTTTGTCACCTCACTTTATCATTTAA
>JASDQU010683910.1:9754-45419 GCA_032191745.1 Picea mariana | reverse complement strand
CTAAATTATTGTAAATGAGGAATTTCGTGAACATTTAAATCGTTTACTATCTTTTATGAAATGAATGGTCTTGTTGATTAGATTGGATGCACACAAGAATTACTTTAGGTGTGATAATTATTTTCATTAGTTCATAAGTACATGTACGAGTCTCGTATGTGCTAGCTACACATGTATGCCTTGCACATGTACACTAGTATGTATAAGTGTTTTAAATTGGTGGTGTTGATTATTTGTTGCAGATGTATGAATCGTGTGTCATTACCCTTGTATTTTAAATTACTCTAACTTCGGGATGAAGTTTCTTGAAGGGTGGGTCTATGTAACAACCCAAATTGATTAATTTTATCATAGTTTTTAATTTAAATTTAATTGATTATTAAAATATATTAATGAGTCTTTTATTATTTTATTATTAAAAGGTGGGTGAAGTAATTAATGGGGGGATAAGGTTGTTGGGGAATTAATGAGGGGGATTTGAGAGAGGAGGATAAGAAAAAAGGGGAGGATTTTGAAGAGGGATCTTATTTCTGTTTGAGGATTTCTGATTTGTTGAGAGAGAGAGGAGTAGGAGAAATTGGAGGAATGGTTTTGGGGAGCTCTCACAGGGCACTGTTGTTGCTAGGAATTTTGGGCTCAGTGTAACATCTCGCTCTGGTGCACTGAGAAAACTTATTCTTTGAGGACACTTTCTCATAAGTGATCTGGACTATTATAATATTAAAACATTTTTCCTTGATTATGATGTGTTATGATAGATGACATGATGTTTTACTGCATTGACAGAGACAGGTGCTATTGACTCGGTTTTACTGAGTGTGCAGGGTTTTGGACCTTGAGGATGTAGAGGCATCGACGGAACCCTTGGACTTTGGATCGAGTCAGGGGGTGTGCTATTGGGGTTTGATTGTTTTACTATGATTTTAGTACATTTGATTAGATGATATGATGTGGACATGTTCTGACACGATTGTTGATGATGCAGGCTGACAATAGCTTGTCGACCAGACTCACATATGGAGTAAAGGGGCCACACACACGACTAGCAGAGAGGTTGAGGGAGAGGTGTGGACAGTAGCCCTGCCACAGCCTACTAGCACTCCCGCCGTGGCTCGAACTGTAGGTTAACGATTACCTAGTTCGAGAGGACCCACGATGTCGCGAGGGTAGACTGCGACAGTCACTTGCGATGATTCTAAGGGGCGCGCAATAAGGCGGGGGCCTTATTCCTTAGAATCCCTTAGTCTCCCACAAGTTCACCTAGCGGATTGTTCACTCCAGGGGTTATTGATGTCTACCAATCAGTCAAGAAGCGAGTGGCACCCTTGGAGCACGTGGTGCATCCTGAAGGGCACGTCACACAAAAGAAACAAAAGGGCAAGTGGCACCCTTGGAGCACATGGTGCGTCCTAAAGGGCACGTCACGCAAAAGAAACAAAAGAGGCGAGTGGCACCCTTGGAGCACGTAGTGCGTCCTGAAGGGCACATCGCGTTGATGATGATAAAGGAAGGAACCTAGATGGCCCTAAGACAGACAACACATTAAGAAATTTTAAAACAACTTCGCTAATTAAATGTCGCCCAGCTCAGAATCTAAGTCCTAAGTCTGAAACTTTGCTAGGGGTAAAATTTTGTCTACCCTTGAGAAAACATCTCTAAAAATTTAAAATAAAAACCCTTTAAGTAATAATTTTGGTCTTCATAAATTTTTGAGGTAAATGAAGAGTGTAAGAAATTAATTAAAAGATGTGGATATAAAATATAAAGAAGAATTTAATTATTTTTAATTTTTGATAGTTTAAAAAGATGTTGAATTAATAATAAAAGGGAAAAAGGGGTTAAATTGCAACTGTCGTTTTTAGCTCTAATAAAAAGGGGAAAGAGGGAATTTATAACATTTAGAAAACTAGGGAATGGAGGTAACTTAAAAATGGAAAGAGGGGAACTTATGGTAAAAAGCGAGGTCAACTTAGTAAAGATTCTGCAATTAAGAACCTTCTAAAATGAACTAAATTAGCAACTTCATTTTAGGGAAAGTATTTAAAACCTGTACGGGAATCTAGGAACACCTAGGAGCAAAAATAGGAGTAACTCCAGGTGGGTGAGGGAAATAAGACAATTTATTAATTTAAAGAAAATAATTATTGGAGGAAAGTGGGGGATGAATGACACTTGTACGATGGAGAATTTTTACAAGATTTTTATTTAAAACTTAAATTAAATAAGATTTGGGGAAAGATTGGAAGTTCTAAAACTCTATAAAAGAGAGGAAGGAGGAGGAATAAAGGGGGATCGGTTGTTAGCGTAACGTTACGCTGTTGGATTAGTGACTTGACTGATTTACTTGTGGGGAGTTGGGATTTCCCAGCTCGGATAGGAGTGGTAGCTCAACCTTACGAGGCGAGCTGGGAACTAGACGTACCATCTGGATATTGTGTGGCCCCTTTGCAGCTCAGGGGGCTAAAGGGGAAGCAGAGTACCCCTAACGTTGGCTGGGAGGTACTGGTGTAGTCTCGACGGTTGGTGAGCGGGAGTGGCACGGAGCGCCCGAACGACCTTAGGAGCATGTGAACAGGCAACGATACATTTTTTTTGGTTGAATGCTAGAATGTTGTAGGATGCCTGATTTAGATCTGCATGTGCATTGGTACTGATTGTCTATTTTTATGACTGAATTTTAGGTTTGATTCAATTTCTGAATTTTACGTCTGAAATAATAATTCTGAATCTATAGGTCTGATATTTAGGTTGGAAGTAAACACTTTAGTAGTATTCCTTTACCACCATAACCAGTCCAGGTGCATGGAACAGATGTTTCTGTTGGCCTTGAATATTGCTAATAGTTGTTATTTTACCAAACTATCCTTCCTCTACTTTTTAAATGGCAGAATCCACTGCTACGTTTGGGTGTTCTTATTACTTTATACCTTCCTCGAACCAGTTAATCTGTGAGTATCCTTGGATATTCTACTTGTCGTTTGGTTGGTATTGGTCGTTTGATTTTATTTTAATATGTATGGAAGGATTCTTGGCTGGTGCGTTAATAGCTATGATTTTATCATAAATCAAATTATGTAGGATTGGGATCCAATAAAAAAAAAAAAACGTTAAATTTAATTTCTGAGTTAAAAGAAACGAGAAGCTTATTCCCGAAATTCTTGTAACTAACGCGATTGGAACGGAGGAATATCTCTTTGGGATTTTGCTGCTTTCCCTCGTCTTGAAGTTTCATGACCCTTCAGCTAGAAAAACTGCACCCAGAACAGTTGTTAAATCCCCTGCGTGGCTTTTTTTTTCCTGAGTCTCTTCCTAGCGTTGGATACCTTCCAAATGGTCGTGCATCCATTTTCACCCTTGATGCTAGCTTGTACTTTCAGAAGGTGTGTTTGGGACGAATGTTGTTCCCGCGAACGACCTGAACCAGTCTTTACCACTCTACCAAACCACCCAGTACAGTCGGCGAAGAGGTTAGGGTTGATTCTGGAGCTGGTGTTTTCCTAATTCATGGGTTGGTCTGCGCGGTTCCCGGCAATAAAATTATGTTGATCAGTTGCATGCTACTAGCTGCGTGTTACCTTTTTGTTCAAACCACCACCATTACCTTAACCACCATTTGAGCATCCACCAGCGGGGACGTCATTCCCAAGGAGATTTGTAAGCCTGCAATTTAGTTGATTTCCCCAACCCGAGATTCAATCACAGTGCATCATCGCTGGAGGGTGTAGCATTTCTTAAAAATGTGAGACCCAGTGTTGTCAGCATTTCACCTGGGGCTGCAAGTCCCTCCATTTACCCAGCCGTGGACAGCACTGAGCCTGTCTGTTGACAGTCGCGTCTAGTTACCCTTGCTTAATGACCGTTGGGTATCTGATTTCCAAAAGATGGTTAGGATGCCTGGGTTCAGTGCACTAATTTAAGGAATGATGGGTGAGATTTATGTCATATTGGCCTTTTTTGCTTGCTGAGTTGTAGGATGTTCCAATGGTTATGTTTTTACCTGATTGCTAAAATCTTGTATAATTAATATGCTTAGAGGACATGTCTGACGGTTGCATTGAAATTATATATTTAAATTTTATAAAATTGGTTTCGGTGATAGGCTTAGGTTCTTCTGTCTTAATGGCTGGTAATGAAATGATCAGTTGTTTTTATGGCCACTTCCAGTACTACATTCATAAGAGTAGACTTAGTTCTCATATATGAGCGCAGAACAGCTTCAAATTTTCAAGGACAACCGCCACTTGTATATTTCAAACCACCTTCGATGTTGATAACCTGCAGTTTTAAATTTTTTTAAATATTGACGAACACCTAATATAATGGTTATCGCCTAGTGCACAACCGATGATACATTCCTCGTGCCGAGGAGAAATGGGTTCTTCTTATTAATTAATGAGGATCCATTCTTCGTATAAGTTTATAATATCATTCTTTATTTTAGGCTTTTATTAAACTATCTTTGTATGGTGTACCTAAAATAAACATAACTATTAAGGTGCATATCCTTGGTACACAGAGTGGATGAAGTGTAAGCATGTTATAGGATTTAGTTTAGATATCCTTATATGGTTATGAATTGGCTTAAGTTTTGTGATTAACATGTTCAAAATAATGAAGTATTTTCCTTTATTAAGAATTGGGTTCTTCTTACTAATTAATAAGGATGCATTCCTCGTTTAAGTTAAATAATATCATCCTTATTTTAAGCTTATATCAATCTGTCATTTTGTATGGTGTATCTAAATATACACAATTATTAAAGTGCAGATCCTTGGTACACAGAACGGATGAAGTGTGAGTATGTTATGGAGTTTAGTTCAGATATCCTTATGTGGTTATAAGATGGCTTAAAGTTTTTTTTATGATTATCATGTTTAGAAGAATGGAGTAATTTTCTTTTTATAATAATAATAATAACAATTATTGCTATTATTAATGCTATTATTTTCATTAAAGGATGAATATTTTTGTGTAAGGATTTTTAAGAGGTGCATAATTTATTTCTGTGGGACATGGTTGTATATATCTATGTGATTCTTAGATATCGATTTCCAATTAGAATGCTCATGACTTGATAATAATTTAAGGCATATTGAAATGGATGGTACTCTGATGACACTTGCAATGTAAAATCTTCACCAATGAATTGTTTTAAGGATCATACCTCAGTGCTATTTTCTTTTAGACTTGCTAGGTGGGCTCGGCTAGATGATTAACATAGGCTGCATTTATGACTAGCTTGACTCAACGATTAATCAGGATAGTGGTGAAGTTGTTTGATTATGTTTCATGTTAAGGGTGCGGTTGTTCCCTTTTAGTTAGTATGGTTTTGGGTTGTAAACTGGTGATGTGCTTGGACTGCTTGCATCGAGCGAGATGTAGACACCTCCATGTTCCTCAGAATAGTCGCTAGCCCTGAGATCTTAAATGGTTTAAATCAATGGTAACCTGGGATTGAGCGTTGCTTATGTGTCTTGGAGGTCCTAACCATTGCAGGGTAGGACGGGCAGGTAGTCAGTCTTATTTATTTGTTGATTGATTGTCGTTCATTGCTTGCAGATACTTGATGTGCATCTTAGGTCATCATGTTGTGTTCGTCATTGTTTGAATCTTTTTCGTCGTCGAGTGGTGGCGCAGAGTCGAATGTGTTTATTTCCATTGTACACGCACGCACAAACATTATAAAAAATAAAAATAAATAAATCTTGTACTTATTATATGAGGTTCGTCGGCATAACGAGGAGGTTCGTTACACTCAGGGGCCAAGAAACCACAAGGATTCCTAGAGCTAGGGAGCCGTAGAGGTTGTTCCTAGTTGGATGGGAGGTTAATATTCAATCTAGGCAAGAACAAGAACAAGATTAGACAGAAAAAGGACAAGATAACCAACTTGCAGGTGGAGGTATGTATTATGATGTTGTTATCATTATTTTGTTGTTATTGTTGATATTATTATGTTGTTATCATTAATATGCTACTATGTTGTTGTTATTATGCTATTGTTGTTGTTTTCATTATGTTGTTATCATCAATATGTTGTTGTTGTTTATTTCTAGTATAAGAAAATAATGAAAGAAATTATAAACTAAATTCAGTAAGAGATTTTAGAAAACTTCTATTTATTTTGAGTCCTGGAAAATAACTAGGCTCTACATGACTATAATCAAGAAAGTTTTGACAAAAAACAAAAAAATCTTGGAATATACACTTAAAATACACCTTATGGGTAAACCGAATTGGCACTAATAAATCTATAGTTATGTCTCATTTCCAATTAGTTTATGGTACCAATGTTATTATTCCTATTAATCTTGCTCTTCATGTAATGAAACTCTGGAAGGATGAAAATGAAGAGCCAAATAATGTTATGATAAGAATAAATCAAATCATCAAAGTTCACCAAAATAGAGTAGAAGTGGATCATAAGCTCCAAAAGTACCAAGATAATATGAAATCCCTTTTTGATAAAAAAGCTAAAGACAGGGAGTTTCTTCCTAGTGATTTAGTCTTAAAATGGGAAGCTAGAAAGGAAGATGCAGGGAAACATGGAAAATTCGATCATCTCTGGTTCGGACCTTTCAAAATCGCAGTTGTTGAGGGAAAAAATTCATTCTCACTGGAAAATATTAATGGAGAAATTCTTAACACTCCTATCAATGGGCGTTATTTAAAACATTTGATGCAGTAGTTACTTTTTAGATTCCCATTGTATATATCGGATGGATTGACATTGGCATTTTTATTTTCAATTTTTATTTTCTTTTTGTAAATTACTCGAGTCATTTGATCATTTGTTGTAAATGTTTTCAATAATTTTTTGATTGCTTGACATCATTAAAATGAAAAATAAAAACATATGTATCATATATCATCTCTATTCTACAGGATTATATGATATTTTGTATTTCATTCCTTTGCATAATAGATCTTGTTGAACAAAAGATGAGGATAAATAAAATCTCGACATTTGACTTTCAAGCATTTGATTTCTCTAAAAACAGGTGATAAATAAATAATCTGCCTTGCTAAAAGTTCAAAAGGAAAATAAGGTATAAGCCCCTACTCTTTTGACAATTCAAATAAAATTTAAAAATTCTTTTTGAAATGAATGTAAAGGAAAGTTTCTCTCATGATGATATTTTCACCTGACCTAAAAATCAAAGATGTATAAAACTATAATTTGAAGTGTCTTGCTGATAAATTCTAAAGCCATCTCTGAAATGAGAATAAAAATAATAATAAATAAACTCGAAAGAAGTTTGAACTAAAGACACAAACTCGTGTGGGATTAGGATATTTTGTTTCAGACCCTCTGAATCTTTGATTTGGTTTTTTTTTTTTTTACCTATCCCTAAATTTTTATTCATTTCAGATTTTCTTTCTCCTTTCTCCTCCTTTTAGTCTTCATAGAAATAAAGAAACTTACCTTGACTTTGAAAACTTAAAAAACATATTTTCAAAACAATATTAGGTGAAAATATTTATGCTCCTTTGATTTTAATTGAAAAGTATGTCTAGGCTAATCTTGATAATTTTAACTATGATATCAGATTTTAAACTGACAAATTTGCTCAAGGTTTATCCCTGAAAAGATTAAAATTCCCAAAAACAAATTCCCCTATAGGCGAAGGTGTATTGAAAATTGGAAGAAAGTTAGTTTCATAATATTCTTAAAATTGTTGACAGGCCTCCTTTTCAGTCTAAAGATTTTAAACAGATGCCATCCCTTGTATGTTACATACAAATTGATTGCCCCCACTTCAAAATATTAAAGTATAAGACAGATGGTGAAAGTAATTTCATAATTTGATTACCCCCATCTTGTCCAAAAGAGATGGTGAAAAGAAATTCATATATTGATTGCCCCCATCTTGTCCAAAAGAGATGATGAAAGGAAATTCATATATCGATTGTCCTCATCTTAGAGAAATGAAAAAGTGTTAATTGAAGTGGTGAAAGGAAATTCAATGGGAGAAGTAGATAACTTCACCAAGGTACTAAAGAGGCTCGCTGGAAGTGAAGCAATATCTATGATATATATAAGGTTGTCATACATATCTATATATCACACTATGTTATCTAGTTCTCTTTTCGCTAATATTTACATCCTGAACCAACTAGGGATTCCCTAAATAAATATGTTACATATGTTTAACCTTGAAGCAAACAAAGTCGGTTGAAGCCGATATTTTAGTTAAAATTATTTTGATTATCCTAAACAATTCTGAAATCAATTTTAAGAAAAATAAATGTTGAGTAGCCTAACTTGAGTTCAATCATTAAGTATGTTTTGTAGATTTTTGGACTTGGGTAATTTCATTTTTCTATGTATGATTAATTCTTAAATAAAACTAGAAAATGTTTTTCAAAAAGCAATAATGAATCCATTTACCCAATAAAGGCAATTGATCTATTGTTATTTCATGTCTCACAGGGAGACACAATCCCCATATGGAGCCTATGTTAGAACACGTATAATTTTGAGTTTTTGAACTTTAGATTTTGCCTTTTAGAAATAATTTTTTACCCAAAAAGAAAAAAACTTAGAGAATTGCCTTTCAATTTTAAAATAAATCCATTGGTTGTTATTTATCAATAAGGCGCTCACAATATCTATCGTCGATGAGTTAATCTAATTTGATCGAATGGTCCTAATGATCTCTGAAGTTTAGAAACTTCCTGAGTTTAAAAGGAAATATTTAACAGTCACTTCGGAGCTTCGCGCTTCGTGTATTCCAACAAATCTAAAACAACGAAAACTCTGAAACTCTGAAGTCCTGAAGATAGTCACACGTGATAAATCCTAAAGGACTTACGGATGCGTAAATGACACACATCTCTTTTAAATATTTTATTGGGTTGACACGTGGCACTTATTTTTGACATTTTCGTTGGATGATTCACACGTTTTCAAGTGACATGTGGAACCTCTCGTTTCTTGGCACGTCATCAAGAATGACATCATCTCTGCCATGTCACTCCGAGATATTTCCCTTCGGGAGTTTTAACAAAGACCGAGTTCACAAACCACCGAAGTATCAAAGCTCCGAAGTAATGAATATTACAAAAAGTAAAAAGTGTTTTAAAAATTTAATAAAACATTTGATAACTAAGGTTAATTATGATTAACTATTAATTAATTATTCTGCAATTTCAGACTTTGAGAGATTTACATCATGTCACATCCAAAGCTTCTGAAATTCGAACCGTCGAAGTATTAATGACATTTATGATTGATTATGGTTAATTTCAATAAAGATTGTGAATCACTAGGTAATAAATTCCATTAAGTTTCTAATAAATTCTTCGTCAATAGATATATATGAAGACCGATAGACTTTATGAATAAAATGATTCGAATTTCAAAGTTTTTTTACCATTTTCTATTAGCATTTTTTTATTATGTAAAAATATTATAGACTTCTCTAGTTACAGGCAGGCTAGTTTTATTTTATCGAGGATTATGGCACCACGAAAATATGCAAAGAAGATTGATGCATCAGGTGATGATTCCAATCCAAACTCAAATGTTCCAGACACAACTCCGCGAGTTACGAATGCCATTAATTCTTGGAATCATATTTATGATATCTTAGAGCATGAAATTATCAATTGTCCAGACAACTCTGCCAAGGAAGACAATGAGTCATTTTCGGCCAAGATTATATTGGTAGCGTAGTCAGAAATGCATAAGATTGTTACACGGCCTAGAATTATATCCTACAATGATTTGATAAATTGGGCTTTGGAACATGTCGACATTCAAACCAGAAGCATCATCAGCCACCAGAAGATCATCGTCGGCTCTTTTCGGCCTGAGAATCTACAAGTAATGTATAAAATTTCCCCTACACCCAAATATACTTACAATGCAGCATTTCTTCTCTATTTCAAGAGAAAATAATTCACTCAATATGGTAGAAAAAGTTCATGATATAATCAAGACCTAGTGGGGACATTCGGAAAAATTCAGAGTCGACGCCCATGGTGTATATTCCACGACGTCCTTAGATGCCCATATGTTATATATAGCCATGATGCTCTATCATCTATTTGGGAAAATGAACCCTGCACATTTCTCAGTTGAGTGGGTAGCCATAATGAATGAAGTAGCTGAGGGTTATACCTTCAATTGGGATAAAATGCTATCTGATAATTTGGCCAAGGAATTTGTTGAGTATCAATCATCAAAATCAAAAGGAAAACCTACTCCTTTTTACATGTCAGCATATATTATGGATGTCATTTGTTTCATGACCCCATTCCCCCTGATGAACTGGAGTTGGACCTCGGCTAGTTCTGAGCCAATACATTTCTACCACTCCAAATTATGAGAGGAAAATGCTAAACATTTCTTTTATGAAATTTTTCACAATGTAGTGGTACCTATTCACATAGTTATCTATGGCCTTCTTCCACCTAGGATTTCAGAAAATACTATGGGGAATTTAGGCACAATTGCATATTGGTTTATTGAGGAGAATTTATCCTACATTAGATTATTTGGTTCTTTCGTTCCTCCTCATACCCTTCCACAGTTTTTACCCAACTGGCTGGTATGCAAAGAAGTGGCATACCAAACAGTAGCAGGAGGTATCAGCAAAGAATTGAAAGAAGATCAGAAAAAGGTATGGTCTATTTTCCCTATTCAAGTTGGTATGTTAACATTGTTAGATTTTGGTCATTCTAAAGTCGAGGTTGCATCCCTGGAAGATGTCAAGCTAGTTGACATTGAATTCAAGAAACATTATCCACATAAGATAGTGGAGAATAATTTGGCTCAATACAACATGAAGCGATAAATCCATGAGGATTCTCCTTATGATGATATTTTCAAGGGAGTTATATCTTATGAAGAAGTTCAAAGAATATTCCAGACTCTGCCTCCTGACCAATAAGTTGGTTTCCTCATATTTCAAAATCATAGACAAAACAATTTACTGAAGATATTGCAAGGAGATTCAAAACCCATGCCTTCTTCACAGGAGGCAAAACCCACAGGATCTGAGCCAATTTTCTCCACTAATCACAAAGTTGAAGAAGTCCCAAAAAGTACAAAAAAGTTATTTCAAGAAATAAAATAATCATTGTCAGGTCAGATTAATCCACAATCATTAGCTCAGTTTGAAGCTTTCATGAATCAAGGACAAATTGTTCCTCACTCAATGCCAGCTACTCCTGCTGGCACCCCAAATACAATAGGTCAGGAACATTCCATGGAAATCATGTCCCCTATCACATCATTAACCCCTTTACAGACCAATTTTGGAAATCCTAATACAACAAAGCTCATTCATGTTGATGATCTTACTCCTATCTTGCTTGAAGAGATGTCTCCCTCAAGTTTCTTTTTCACCAAGAAATGAAAAGCTATTGTAAAAAGAGAATCTCACCAAAAGGATGGAGTAGTCACTAAAAGGAAAAGATTGGTGTATGATGGGAAAGACCAAGATGATCCTAAGTTTGCAAAGAAATTTGCAGATTCACTAGGGGATTTTGTGACGCAGACACCTCCCAGGGCACTTCCGCAATCACCAGGACCTTCTCTGATCTTGGCCCGAAGAGTGTTAATGCTCCACTAATTCCCTGTTGGGAATTCTTTACCCACAACAACTCCTTATTTATCTCCCTTGCCTATCGGGAAATCGGAATTCGCAATATCGTGAATCCAAATGTCGATCAACTCGGGACTTGTCTTTTCCCGATTTCCGATATGATGCCACCTGTACTCCAACAACACCTGTGGTCCCACACTGCCATGTCACCGTCATGATATCATGGATCGCAAATCCGATATGCGAGCATTCTCTGTCGTCGAGAACCCCGATTCTTTGATCCCCGACTCCTCGGGATCTCGCTCCACGTGTCCTCACTCTGATCAACGACTCTGATCTCTTTGGGAAATTTCTAATCACGATTTCAATGTGCGCAAGACTCTTGTCTTCGTAAACCCCGATTCTCCGATGAGTCGAATCTCGATGCCTTCCAGGATTCTTCTCTACTTGTTCAGGCTTTAAACCCTACGCAACTTTCCCGCGATCTAACAGCCTACGGGATTTCGCTGTTTCCTTCAGCGAATCCTAACCGTTAGTTCCTCCTCCTTTGGAGATTTCTTTATAAGACTAAAGTTCCATCCAGGACCCCCTTTCCAACACTTGTGCTTGCAACCTCTGCTCGAGTCTTCCTCAGCCTGAACCTCCTAGGCTCTCTTTCAGCTGTACCAAGAAAGAACTATACCTCCTGAGCTTGCTTTGACCTTAAATCCTCGGCAATAACTACCTTTCTCGCACTCCTTGCGGCAAATATTCAACAACGTCGAAGGGTTGAAGTTGCTCGACTCTGCGCACTCCTACAGCAGCAGTCTCCAATTCCCTTGCTCAGAATCGCAACTCTGAGTCTTCGTCCAACCTGCACACCCCTTGCATGGCTTCGGTACCAAATCTTCACTTCTGAGAACTTAGAACAAAAGTCACCTCTATCTGAACCCTGCAGTCATGCACTCCTTGCGGACAAATTCCACTGCACTCCTTGCAAGAATCTCTTGGCTCAAAATAGAGAAACAATTGAAACTAACTCCTTGTTCCCACAGACTTCAATTCAACCATGAAATCACATACATAGCATATAAAATAAAATGTATAACAAGAAGCAAACATTCATGAGCACACAAACAACATACACAGAGAAACAACACCAGCCATGAAATTGAATCAAAGACTCTCTTCTATTAATTCAAATCTGTACATGGGGTTTTCCACAGTTTTTTCTCTACTTTCTCTTCTCTTATGAATGCTTCAATAATATTACAATGTACAAAGGAGGGTGTCTATATCCGTTTTCCCTCTCGGATTCTAAACTATCAAATCTACAATTAAATTCCTATCTAACAGCATTAAATCTATTAAATTCCTTCCTATCTACTAAGGACGAGAGATTAAAGGCTCAAGGTCCCCTTTACAACACAAGTGCGTCATCTCTTAAATGATTCATTTAAGACTTGTGCAACAATCCCCAAAGCATTTCAAAAATTTGGGTTCACTAATCCAGCTAATCAATGCTTGATGTGCTGGCTCGCTTGATGAGTTGGTGATGCTCCTGCATCATACTCCTCGACTTGAAAACTTTCATGGGCTCCTGTCCATGAGCTCCTGCACAGTCTGTCCATGCTTCTGGATCTCTACTTTTCTTTCCCAGCTGGCAACTTCCACTAGATGGCCCTTCCATTTGACCAGATACTCATAGTATTCCTTTTGTCTGGTCTTTTTGCTGACCCTTTTATCAAGTATTCACTCCATCTATGGCTTCTCTACAATCGGCATCTGCTTCTGCCACTGGACTCCTGGTTGTTCATCACTCCCAACTCCTACTTCCTCAGCCTTATATGAATATAAGTTTGAGACATTGAATATCAGAGATATCCCGATGCCATCTAGCAACTCAATCTCATAAGCATTTTCTCTGAATTTCTTTAGGACTCTACATGGCCCAATTTTCTTCATTTTCAGTTTATTGTACGTTCCCCTTGGGAACCTTTCCTTCCTCAAGTGTGCTAGAACCAGATCACCAACCTCGAACTGAAGTTGTCTCTTCCACTGATCCACCCTGCACTTATACTCCTGATTGGAATCTTGCAGTCGATGCTTCACCTTACTGTGAAGTTCCTTCATCGCTTCAACGAATTCTTCTGCACTCACACTGCTAGTCGCAGTCTGTTCTAACTCCCTAAGTTCAAAAACTCCCCTCGGTTGTGTCCCATACAAAATCTGAAATGGACTTCTACCTGTACTCTGATTCACAGAATCGTTGTATGCAAACTCTGCCTATGACAATACGTTGTCCTAGCTGCTATGGTGCTCCGTCACCAAGCTTCTTTCCAAGTCTCCCAGACTCCTGTTGACCACCTATGTTTTTCTGTCTGTCTGCGAATGGTAAGCTGAACTAAATGCCAAGTTAGTCCCTAGCTTGTTCCATAGCATCCTCCAAAAATGACCTATGAATTTTGTATCCCTTTCCAAGACTATACTTCTCGGCAATCCATGAAGTCTAACGATCTCTTTAAAAAACAAATTCGTGATGTGTGTCGCATCGTTGGTTTTCTGGCATGGAATAAAATGTGCCATCTTTGAAAACCTGTCCACCACCACAAATATGGAATCAACACCTCTCTGCATTCTCCGCAAACCCAATACAAAATCCATGCTGATCGCTTCCCATGGCCTCTCTAGTATGGGCAATGGATGATAAAATCCTGCATTCTGCCTTCTCCCCTTTGCATGCTGACAAATCCTGCATCTGTCAACAAACCTTTTGACATCTACATGCATGCCTAGCCAAAAGTATGTTTCGCTCAGCTTTGCGAAGGTCTTGTCTTGGCCGAAGTGTCCTGCTAATCCTCCATTGTGCTTCTCCTTTATCAAGTTCTCCCTCATGGAGCAATTCGGAATGCACAATTGATTACCTCTGAACAACAATCCCTCCTGGATCATGTAGTCTATCCATGGGCTCCAATCCCTGAGAACTGGATTCTCAGCGGCTTCATGCGCTTCTCCGAAGTCTGCATCTCCAGCATACATGTCCCTGAGATTTTCAAAACCCAACATTTTGACTCGGAACTCCTACAGCAACAAGCATTTCCTGCTCAAAGCATCAGCCACTTTGTTAGCAGTACCTAAAATGTGTTTAATTACAAACGTAAAATTCTGCATGTACTCCACCCATTTTGCATGTTTCTAGTTCAACTTCTCCTGTTGACTCACAAACTGCAATGCATGATTATCATTGTATAGTATAAACTCCTTGGGTATCAAGTAATGCCTCCACTTCTTCAATGCCTGTATGACAGCATAAAATTCCTTATCATATGTGGAGTATTTCAGCTTTGCTTCATCTAGCTTCTCACTGAAATATGTGATGGGTCTGTCTTCTTGACTTAAGACCACTCCTATGGAAAATCCACTCGCATCACACTTCACTTGAAAGGTCTTCATGAAGTCCAACAACACCAACACTGGTCGTTCCATGATCTTCCACTTCAACGGATTGAAGCTCTCCTCAGCCTCTGTTGTCCAATGAAAAGTTTTATGTCTTCTCCTAATGAATTTCCTATAGAAACTTGCCAATCCGTGGAAACTTCTCACCTTGAAAACATTTCTTGGTGATGGTCGATTTTTAATCACCTCCACTTTACTTGGATCCATCTTCAATTCATTTTTTGATGTGACAAACCCCAAGTAAATGAGTTCTTTCTTTATAAATGAAGACTTCCTCACATTGATCAACAGCTTCTCTTATTGTAGCTTCCTCATTACAATGGCCAAATGCTTCAAGTGTTCATCTTTGGTCTTTCTGAAGATCAGTATATCATCCAGATATATGATGACAAACTTCCCGATGAATTCCCTTAGGACTTCATTCATCAGCCTCATGAATGTGCTCGGCGTGTTTGTCAAACCAAACGACATGACTAGCCATTCGTACAAACCTTCATTTGTCTTGAATGTTGTCTTCCATTCATCGCCTTCCCTCATGCGAATCTAGTGATATCCGCTCTTCAAATCAATCTTTAAAAAGTAATTTTCTCCACTCAGGCAATCCATCAAATCATCCATTCTCGGCAGTGGAAATATGTATCTGATGGTAATCTTGTTGATGGCTCTAGAATCAGTGCACATTCTCCAGCCTCCATCCTTCTTCGGACTCAGTACTATTGGAACGGCACATGGACTTAGACTCTCCTTGACCAGTCCTTTATCCAGCAGCTCCTGTACCTGCCTTTTGACCTCCTCATTCTCCTGTGGTGTCAACCTGTATGCTGCTTTGTTCGGAAAACTAGCTACTGGTATGAGGTCTATATGGTGACTCACACTTCTCATTGGTGGCAACGAATGAGGTAACTCGTCCACCACTATATCAGTGAACTCTTCCAACAGTCCCTGAATTTCCTCTGGCAGATCATCCACTCTTGTGTTGGTCAAGAAAATTCTCGATTTCCTGACCACAAAGAATTTTGGATCTTCTTTCTTCTCCATCTCTGTAAGAAGTTCCTTCCCACTCATGAGAAGTATCATGTTGCTCACTTCTGGTTTCACTTCTTTATCCTTTATCGGAAGCAACCTGTGTGTCTTCCCATCCTTCTCCAAAGTGTACGTATTCATATTTCCATCATGAATTATGTTTCTGTCATATTGCCATGGTCTACCCAGCAATACATGACATACATCCATGGGAATAACATCACACAAGACCTTATCCTTATATTCACCCATCTTGAATTCAACTAAGCATTGTTTAGTGACACTCACCTGATGTCCCTTCTGTAGCCATGATACTTTGTATGGACTCGGGTGATCATTTGTCTCCAGCTCCAGCTTTTCCACCATCTTGGTTGAAACAAGATTATCAGTGCTACCGCTGTCCACAATAGCCTTGCATTTCCAGCCCTTGGTCTTGCACGTTGTCCTGAATAGTCTGGTCCTCTGAGCTGAACTCTCCACCTCCTTCTCAGGTGTTAAGAGAACTTTGTGCATCGTCAGTGACCTCCCACTTCCGGTGTCTTCATTCTCAACATCACGCCTCTGCGCTTCAGTGATGTGAGCTTCTCCAACGTCTTTCTTCTTCTCTGGACACTCGAATGACCTGTGCCCATTCTTCCCACATGTAAAACATGTGATTACTCCTCCTCTTCCTCTACCTCAACCTCTAGTACAAGGAAGAGTGTTTGCATCAGCATAATCACCTCGCTGATCAATTTGTTGCCCTCTCGGCTCAACATATGGCTGCCTCTGCGAGGTTCCACCTCTCTCCACCTTACCCTGAGGTTTCTTCCATTCCTCTCTGGGCTTCTGATATTTCTCTTGGGCAACTGCCTTGCCTCTGGGATGACTTCTACCTCGCCCTCGCTGTCCCTGCTTACGGCTTAGCTTCTCCTCGGCTTTCAGAGCTATCTGGTAAGCATCCTCTACAGTTCGGATGGTTTCCATACTTAATTCATCATGAATGTCGTATCTTAGACCATTTGGGTATCTAGCAATCTTCTCATCATCGCTCTCCCGATGACCTGCTCTGATATTGAGCTTGTAAAAATCTTCGGTGTACTCCTTCACCGTCATCAACTTCTATCTTAGGTTCTGCATTCTCCTGAACAGAGTGATCTGAGAGTCCCTTGGAATGAATTTTGCCTTCAACTTAGCAATCATTCGATCCCAGCTTTTGATCTTTTGTTTGCCTTTGGAACGTCTATCTGCCTGAAGCTCATCCCACCATAATGCTGCATGTCCCTTCAATCGTGTGACAGCATGTCTGACCTTCTTATCTTCTTCGATATCCTCATAATCAAAGTAGGTATCAAGAGCCCTGATCCAGTCCAACAGCTCTTCTGCATCCAAACTTCCTTCATAAGCTGGAATATCCATCTTCGTCTTGGAACTCATCCGAGCGATGGATTTAATCAACCGCTCGGTTGACGCATCTTCTGCTGTGACCTCTTCTTCATGTCCAGCTTCTTCTTCAACTTCAAAATCACTAAGATCCCTTGCACCAACTCCGCGTCTTTGAGTTGTTTCCATCTCCTCGAGTCTTGCTCGAAGATCTCTCATCTGCCTTTCCATCTTTGGATTCCCTGCTGGCCTGCCCCTTCTTCATGCCTCCTTGTTCTCTGGACCAGGTGACTCTCTCTCTCTTCTGGGAAGCATGGTGAATTCTCTTCTCTCTCTGTTACAGAAAAGAAAGAGTCAATCTCGCTCTGATACCACTCTAACGCAGACGCCTCCCAGGGCACTTCCATGATCACCAGGACCTTCTCTGATCTTGGCCCAAAGAGCGTTAATGCTCCACTAATTCCCTGTTGGGAATTCTTTACCCACAGCAACTCCTTATTGATCTCCCTTGCCTATCGGGAAATCAGAATTTGCAATATCGTGAATCCAAATTTCGATCGACTCGAGACTTGTCTTTTCTCGATTTTCGATATGATGCCACCTGTACTCCACCAACACCTGTGGTCCCACACTGCCATGTCACCGTCGGGATATCGCAGATCGCGAATCTGATATGCAAGCGTTCTCTATCGTCAAGAACCCCGATTCTCCGATCCTCGACTTTTCGGGATCTCGTGCCACGTTTCCTCACTCTGATCTCTTCGGGAAATCGCTAATCACGATTTCAATGTGCGCAAGACTCTTGTCTCCGTAAACCCCGATTCTTCGATGAGTCGAATCTTGATGCCTTCCGGGCTTCTTCTCTGCTCGTTCAGGCTTTAAACCCTGCGCAACTTTCCCGTGATCTAACGGCCTATGGGATTTCGCTGTTTCCTTCGGCGAATCCTAACCGTTGGTTCCTCCTCCTTTGGAGATTTCTTTAGAAGACTAAAGTTCCATCCAGGACCCCCTTTCCAACACTTGTGATTGCAACCTCTGCTCGATTCTTCCTCGGCCTGAACCTCCTAGGCTCTCTTTCAGCTGTACCAAGAAAGAACTATACCTCTTGAGCTTGCTTCGACCTTAAATCCTCGGCAAGAACTACCTTGCTCGCACTCCTTGCGGCAAATCTTCAACAACGTCGAAGGGTTGAAGTTGCTGGACTCTGTGCACTCCTTCAGCAGCAGTCTCCAATGCCCTTGCTCAGAATCGCAACTCTGAGTCTTCGTCCAGCCCGCGCACCCCTTGCACGGCTCCAGTACCAAATCTGCACTTCTAAGAACTTAGAAAAAAAGTCACCTTTATCTGAACCCTGCAGTCACACACTCCTTGCCGTCAAATTCCACTGCACTCCTTGCAGGAATCTCTTGGCTCAGAATAGAGAAACAATTGAAACTAACTCCTTGTTCCCACAGACTTCAATTCAACCATGAAATCACATACATAGCATATAAAAGCAAATGTATAACAAGAAGTAAACATTCATGAGCACACAAACAACATACACAGAGAAACAACATCAGCCATGAAATTGAATCAAAGACTCTCTTCTATTAATTCAAATCTGTACATGGGGTTTTCCACAGTTTTTTCTCTACTTGCTCTTCTCTTCTGAATGCTTCAATAATATTACAATGTACAAAGGAGGGTGTCTATATCCATTTTCCCTCTCGGATTCTAAACTATCAAATCTACAATTAAATTCCTATCTAACAGCATTAAATCTATTAAATGCCTTCCTATCTACTAAGGATGAGAGCTTAAAGGCTCAAGGTCCCCTTTACAACACAAGTGTGTCATCTCTTAAATGATTCATTTAAGACTTGCGCAACAATCCCCAAAGCATTTCAAAAATTTGGGTTCACTAATCCAGCTGATCTTCTCTTGATGTGATAGCTCCCTTGATGAGTTGGCGATGCTCCTGCATCATTTTGCCACTACCAATCAATGGTCAATGGACAATTTAACCAAACAACTACAACAGAAATCTCTCTTGGTAGAGAATTTGCATAATGAGATACATAATACAGAACAGACTGTTAGAAATAGGATGAATCAAGACATTGAACAAATCTAGGATAGTCATCAGTATCAAATGAATCAGTTACAGGATAATCTTGAGTTGATCTACCAGAGTTCACAGACCAGCAAAGGTTTGATTACTCAGTGGTACAAATTGATTGAACAGTTGTGGGACAAATTGGCCCAAACAGAGAACACAACAATAGATATTACTGCCTTCAAAACACAATCATCGAAAATCAATAAAAAGCTAGAAGTTGTCCAACAGGAGCTATATCAAAAGGTAGATGTTATTCATAAATGTTATCAAGCAATAAATATTTCTCTAAAAAGTATTTATGTTAAGGAAAAAGAGGCTTGCGTAGCTAGGTCTAAGTTTCAGAAATTTATCATATGGAGGTAGAAAGCTATTATCCCTAGTCTCTCCCCTTTCTCACATGTTGAACAAGTAAGGGGATAAATGGCCCTGAAAGACTGGGAAACAAATCTCGAGCAAAGAAAGAAACTTGCCAGAGAATCAAAGGAGGCTTGTTTGGAGGAATTATCTTCTATAAATAAATAAAACTGATTGAATTTGAATGAAATAATATCTCAGAGTCATTGGGGAAGATTGAAATAGAAATGAACCAACAAAGTTCCAGAAAGAACAAGGGAAATATTCAGTCGGCCATCCAACAGATGAACCAGATCGATTTACTCAAAATTAATGAATTGTTGGTAAATCCAAGTTTACAGTATTAGATCATAGTCCAAGAAGTGAGCAAGATCCATGAGAAGTTGCCACAAATACAAAAGAATATCTTCTCTTTTGAATTAAATGAGAAGCTTGAGCCTATGAGATTCGTGGTAGCATTGATGGACATGTGCACACAATTCAATGAACAGAGAAAAGCGAGTGTAGCTGGGAGCAAATGAAAGAACATACATAACGTCCACTTTCTCCACCAATACTCTCCCTCTCCTGCCTCATCACCTACACTTCCCATATCTCTACACGTCACTTACCCCGTCTATCCTTGCCACCTACATTCTTTCATCCACTCATCTCACCTCCTTATTGGACAATTTTCCCCACGTCATCCTATTCGTGAACAGATACTTTTCCCCGTAACCGTTAGCCATCCCATAATGAGTCAGTGCTAAGCTACCTGCAATATTTTATCCCAGTAAATGCATTCGAAGGGACATATGGAAATGGAATTAGATGGAAAAGACAGTAAGCCAATGATTGTGGTGGCCTTAATGGACATGTGTACCCAGTTAAAAGAAAAAAAATGAATGCATCTGCGAGCAAATGAAGAGATAGATGAAGCACCAGCACATCAAATCAAAACTCAACAATAGTTGCATGTTGTTATTTCATTCGGACTGTATTCTATTTTTAGGTAGATACTGTGGGAAGTCCAACGGTTTTCAGTTGAGACAATTTTTGTATAAATAGATAGATTTTATATCTATTAGGGGGGGCTTCTTGCTGAATGTAAAGGAGAAAACTTTTTTGAATATCCATACAAGTGAAGACAGATGTTATAAGTTTCGTTCAATTTGAGTTATGTGTTTCCTCTGTGTTTCCATCTCTCTGAATTTCTTTCTGTAGTTCTTAAAAAGTGAATGATTACAATTTAGTATTACATCTATTGTGATCATAATATATCAGAAGTTCATTTAGTAACAACTTTTTCTCTGTTATTACTGTGAGTAAAACAAGACCTGTGTGAATTACTGCATTTTTATCTCCTCTCAAGGGTGCATCTTCTACTTGTATTCTACTGCAAACAAGGTGAGACTTATATGTAATTGATACATGAATTTGTTTTAACAGTTTTGTAAATCATTTCTACACGATTTGACATTACAATTGTGACTCAGATAATGAGATGCATCCTCTGTACTATCTTATCATTAACTTCATTTAAAGATTATTTCTCAGAAAAATGAAGGTAGAAAAATGCACTCATAAAAACACTTCATTTAAAATCTTTGATGCTTGACATTATTATTTGAGCCTTAAAATCAATCTCAGGAACAACACATAGTAGAAATATATATACAAACAAAAAAAAGAAACCATGACAAAGGGAAATTATCTTAAACAAATTCAATCTGCAATTGGCTACAGACCAAGGACGTTCCACCCAACCATAGACATTGTTGTTCCAAGTCTCAACAATAATGTCACCCTCGAGCCAAGGCTATGAATCCACAAGGATGGGTTACAGGATGACACTCAACTTCCTGATCTAGTCAACACTTAGCTCTAATATATTTCTCAACACACAACAATCCAAAATACACCATCTCTCTTCTCTCCAACCTACACCACCCAAAGAAAATGAACCCCCTTCACTATCATGCAGTCCCTCAAGTTGTCCATTTATTTCTAGGGCTCCAATGCATCTAGTCGAGAATCTCCATGCTAAGACTCTCAAGATCCGCAGATGTGAACAAAAATTAACACGTGCCACTACATCTCAAACATGCAGGAATTAATTCATGGTTGTAACACACCAACAATCATTACATCCAACCAACAATGGCTTCTCTCCCAAAAATTCATTTTTCCCTCCCCAAGCCAAGATCAAGAATGAGTGAGGAATAATGAATGAGTGAAAGAGTGAATGGAGAGTGAACAGAATGAAGAGTGTGAAAAATAAACAATGAGTGAACCCTCAAATAGCCTAAATATGGGTTTATATATTTACTTGGAAATCAATAACCACATGGCCTTCCCCAAGAATCTCATGTAACCACTTCTCTCAATTAAAACAATTATGGGTAAATAAAATATAATAAAATGACTTAGCCCCTTAAGCCCCATCTCTCGTGGAATTATATCCCCTATAACTCTTGTCCTTGTTTGTCGAGTAGTCAGTGATGTATTTTATTATTAATAATGATCACAAACTTACATTTCCTAGGAACTCCAGCGTCTTTTAATTATTTGGGCACTCTGGCCTTTCAAAAAATAACAAAACACATTATTTAATATGGGGTCTCAAAATTGGGGTATTACACTTACCATACTTTGGTTGTTGTATATTTTCAGACCCAAACTTTCGCTTGTTATGTTGCTTAAATTTCTTCTCGATTTTCACAACATATCGATAAGAAGATCCTAATGATGAGATTTCCAAAAGATCTATTTTGGTTTGGATGTACCTGTGTAGAGCCCCATGGTATTTTAGAACTAGATTTCATTCAGAGTATTTGATACCCAAATTGGTGTGCAAGGTATGGAAGGTATTTGTGAACTCTATCACTATTTCCCCCTCTCTTGATGCAATGTTATTCATCTCATTTATTGGTCGTCATAGTTTCCAACAAGGTAATATTGTTCCTTGAGGGCATCAACAAAATCCACCCAAATGGGTCCTAGCCAAAAAATTGCAGACTCATCCTTGACATGTTGCTCACAGTAAGTATGCCACCAATCTCTAACATAGGGAAGGGCCTTAAGGAGAGAAAAGGTGATTTTTTCACTGTTGGAAAAATTTTGGATAGAGAAATAACCCTCTCGTAGACTTAACCGTTTTTCCAAAGTGTTGATGTCTATCTGGCATTCAAATAAAGCAATATCAAATTTAACTTGTGCCTTTAAGGGCATCACACCTACGAAGTGATTTATTGTTGAATATTCCTTCATTGCTATCAACAGTCATCGAAGCAACTGGGAGAAATTATCCATCATCTTGTTCCTTTGTCACGTGAGGGCTTCCTCAAGAAAAAATTCGATACGATTTATTTATCCGTCGTCCCTCTTTTATTCCACCATGGGAGGTTTCCTAGGTGGGTGAGAGAATTTTTCCTCAATAGAAACACGATCAAGACCCAACTCTCTATACCCTGACCTCATCGGGGACATGCACTAATAATGACAAGGAGAAAACTTCTTTGATAGCATTGATCCAGATTATTTTGAGAACGAAATGAAGGAATAAATATAATAGAGATATAACAAGGAGATACATAGAGATATGGAAAGGAACATAGTAATATAGTAAAACTCAGATTCTATTAATGACTGTTTGGAATACAAAAGACTCTAAAATTCAAAGAACGCAAGCTAGCTAAAATGGTGGTAGCTTACCTCTGAAGAGAGATGTGTCGGTTACACTCATTCACAATAAGTTGATTACAATGAGGCTCCAAATGCCTTTTTAACATAAATAATAACTGAGAAAACCCTAAACATAGAAAACCACAATCACGGAAGATGAAACGCCAAAAGGTTTGTGGGCCTCAATGGGGGTAGTTGATACGTCAACTTCCTAGGAGAACAAATTTTGCATACGATCTCCATTTATGAAACTTAGTACCCCATCGGAAAGGTCTAGTTGAGGAGTACATATTTTGAACAGCCCAATACAATTTATTTGGTGCTTCCAAGTCAAAAAAAAAAAAAAAATCTTATTTAGGGCCTCAAAACATCCCCAAAAGTTTGGGACCCAAAAAACTATAGAAAAATTGCCAAGCTAGAAACTATAATTTGAGCTAATGGAATAGGTGGATGACCACCAATGTCTATTCATGTTTATGCCATTATTATAGTTCTTTTCATTTCATTAGATAATAGCATAATAAGAACAAGATCACTGAGAAATACACATTCACAAGAGACACAACATTTATCCTAGGAAACCCTCTAGGGGAAGAAAACCCAGCAAAAACTTCCTTATCATAAATAGCTTATACAATGTTCAAGAGATAACTCAAACCAATACAGATAGTCCTCCCCAAAAGATGCACCACTCTTCTTCTCCTCTCTCCAACTGGTAATTGCAGCTTGCCTCATAAGAGAATGAGCAAGTGAGTTGTGTGTTTGAAGTGAGGCGCTAGCCTCTTATTTATACAAGAAGGGCATGTGTGAAAGGTAACAACTGGCAGGGCCAACCTCTCACTCTAAGTGGGTAAACCCACCTTTAATTAATTCTGGGTCTTCCATAATAATTGTTGGGGCCGGCTTCTTATTCTACCCTTTGTAATTGTCCGATGACCAATCCGCAAAAGGGGATTTGGTCCTTATACAATTACTGACATGATTAATCCTCAATGGGGATTAATCTAATAACAATAATAATAATAATGACATGATTAATCCGCAATGGGGATTTAATCCAATAATAAAATAATAATAAGAATGATCTTCACAGTTACTTTATTTCAACAATGTCCACCTGGATCACAAAGTGATAAGATGAAAAAATTTCCACTACAATATCAATTAATACTCAAGAGTGAATTCTACAGTATGAATTAGATATCTTATTGGATATTGATGACCATCACCAAGAAGTCATCCACCCTTAGTGGTTCTTTACTCTTGCATATTTCTTGTGGTTATAACATCTATTTGAAGGATGATTTTTCTTTCTACAATGCTCTCAAGGATGAATATAGAAACATTGACCTTCCATATGACCAACTTGATGATAATGTTGGAATTTTGTTATTTTCTCTTGAACTAGAGTAAGTGAATATGAACCTTCTTGCATCAATCTAGCACTCTAGAACTGGATCGTTTTGGTATAATATTGCATATGAAAGGTGACTTCCTTTTCATATCTAATAATTTTTTTATGATTATTGACTATGATTTATTCCTAAGTCCTGATAATTGGCTTGGAAAGAGGAATTTGAACTTCGTATGCATTCATATATGAAGCTCTCTCACTGAGTTTCTTCTTTACTGGTTGTTGATTTAAATCAATATCATCATCTTCTTCGAAAGAGTGTTGTTCTAAACAAGGAATAGTTCAGAATGTTTTCAAATATTCTTTCACTCAAGCGCATTGTGAATAATTCAAGTCTGAGTTTGCAGCAATGCTACTTTGTCTTTTGAAACTTGCAAGAATTTTATAATAGACTAAAGAGTGGTTTTATCGGTGGTCACTATATTTTCCATAGAAGAGAGAAATAGAGTATTCATTAAATTTAATAATTTATCATTTTGAGTCATTTAGACTAAATTAGACAATTCAAACTCAGCAATGTGATGAAGGAGCATCGCCAACAAATCATGAATGGAGGACAGCTAAGCGCCTAGTGCACATTTTGAAGTGAATTTTAAATTTTAAAGAAAGTGTATCACGCAAATATTTTGAAAGGATTGTAATTAAAGAACATCTTTAATGTTTTGGAGTTGGATGATCGCCTGAGATCATTGCAGAATGTATTTTTATTTTAATGAAGCTGAGTGCAGTACATATTTGATGTGTTCGATCTTATCTTTCTGTCACAATTTTTTATTGTAATAAATCCTAAGTATTTGAATTCTTTTATTTCGATGGGATAGCTCTAGAGTAGTTGGAGGGAAAGGCTTGAAGAGCCCCTCTTGTATAAATCTTTGTATTGTTGCCCAGAGGAGGCTGCTGAAGTTATTGTGATAGTTGTTGTTGAATCTTATTAGAGTATTCTATGAACCCATGTATATATAGCATTTTAATGAATATAACAGAGGAGCTTTATCCCAAATGTTGGTGTTGTTATGTCTATCCGAATGAATGAATGGTAGACTTTCTGTTTATTTTCAATTCTCTGTTATTTCTTGTTCTTATGTTATGAATGCATTTCCATAGTTGAATGTATGGATCTGTGAGGATCTAGATAAGTTTCAATTTTTTCTCTTCTACAAGAAAGTGAAAGGAGTTCATAAGTGTCTGCAAGATGTGCGTTGACAGAGTTTGTTTTGACTCAAAATCTCATAAGAGATAATGTGAAACTTATGTGTGTAAGGAGTGCATAGTGTCTGCAAGGTGTGTGTGACAGAGTCTACCTTGACTCAAAAAGTTTAGCAAAGATATCTTGAGAGTGCGAGTAGGAGGAACCTCGCTCAATTTCGTATTGTTCAGGAGGAACAGTTGAGCCTTGAAGAACTGTTGCAAGGAGTGCACAGTCGACCTTCAAAATCAAGATTGAAGGAATTTTGTCCACAAGGAGTGAGCGACGAAGCCTTTTGACTCAAAATCTCAGGAAGGGTAGAGAAAACCATCCAAAGAGAAGTTAAGTTGTGGAGGAATACATGTTTCAAGGCGTGCATAGGCTGAAGTTTCAACTAAGTGTCGAAGAGAGCATTCTAAGGAGGCAAAAGTTCAAGAAAGAATAAAGCTTACGAGGGAGAGCAGCAAGAAATCTTCAAAGGAAGGAATCCTTTAAGGTTTCTTGAGGTTAATGAGAAAGATCTATCCAGGAGGGATTGGGATCATTCCAAACCATCATATCTGGGGAAAGTATGCTCGGAGGATAGCCATGAGTGTTTCGGCATTTCGAAGTTCGAAGTGTTTTGAAGTGTTGAGAAGCGGGATCACCAAAGTCGTGAAGTTGTGAAATGATCCAAACCGTTGGTTGCGAGGAGACACATGGTAGCGGATTAGAAAATATGAGAGATAGAAGTCTAGAACAGTTGGGTGTGGAGTGAGTGAAATATTCACGAAGTTGTGAAATCTGAAGTACAGCTGGACCATCAGATCCATGGGGACACGCGGAAGGAAATCAAGGCAGAGGTCATGATATTTTCGAAGCTCAAAGTTATGAAGAGTTGACCAATGGTCACAGCTCATGGTCACATAGGAGAAAGAGTCTAGCGCTCGCAAGGTTGGTGTTGCCACAAGCTCCCAAAAGTGAAGTTGTGGGTAACTAGAACCTGCAAGTAACATCAAAGGGGCCTGTGGATTAATCGATCAAGGTCTGTTGAAGACCCGAAGAACCAATTTGGTTCAAATAATTTGAAGATCCAATACCGGGAGGTCACAGAATCCCCAGGAGGGTAGGGGGGTCTGCACCAAGTCGTATCAAAGCTCATGGAATTGATTTATTTAGAGAGAGGAGATAAAGGAGTAGCCTGATATCATCAGTGGTATCAAATAGATCAACACAATGTCTCCTAGGAGACGTGTTGAGCCACCTATAGAAAATAGAGATATGGAAAGAGAGATGGGAGAACTCAGAGAAAGATTGGATGCCATGGAAACAATGCAAAGGAGAGCACCTGATGTTGGAGACATCAGTGATGCGTAGAATAAAGAAGTGGAAGTTGAGGAAGCTACAGCAGAGAATGTTGTAGAAGAATGCTTGTTGAGAGTCATTGTCAAGTTGGGAGCTAGGGAAAAGATATACATCCCAACGTATGAAGGTAAATTTGGGCGTCGAATAATTGTTTGATTGGATATGAGAAATGGACAAGTATTTTGAATATGAATATGTCAATGAAGAGAAAAATGTGAAACATGTTGTCACCAGGTTAAAAGGACATGCAGCACTATGGTGGAATGAACTACAGGCTGACAGAAGGAGAAAAGGAAAACGAAAGATTAAGAGCTGGGATAGAATGGTAGCCAAGATAAAGGTGAAATTCATACCCAAGGATTACTAGATAAATATTTTCAGAAGATTACAGAACCTGAGACAAAAAGGAATGACTGTGAAAGAGTAAATAGAAGAGTTCTATAGACTAAACATCAGGCCTGGAAAAAGAGAGAGAGATGAGGAAAAAGTTTCCAGGTATATCAATGACCTCATATATGAAATCCAAGACGAAATTAGTATGATGGCAGTAAGGACAGTGGAGGATGCTTATCAGATTGCTCTGAAAGAAGAAGAAAATTTGGCTAGAAAGTAGAGTCAACGAAGCAGAGGAAGAAGTCCAAGCAGAGGAAAAGGAATTTCCCATGACAAGGCACAAAATCCCAAAGGTGAGACTGAGAAACCACATAGTCACTCTGAAAGAGGAGGAAGTTTCCGATGGAGACATAGTGGTGGTAGAAACTATTTTCCTAGAGGAAAAGGAAGAGGTAGAGGAAAAGAATTAAGGTGTTATGCCTGTGGAAAGACAGGACAAATGTCTTGGGAATTCCCCAAGAGAAAGAAAGAAGGAGGTGAAGCTCACATTTAGGAAGCACAAACATGAAATGTTGAAGCAGAAGAAAAAGAATATGGGATATATTTAATGATGAAGAATGTTCTCTTAAAGCCAGATCCAGAGGTTGAAAAGCCAGTACAGAGGAACAATTTTTTTAGGACAGCTTGCAAGACTAAAGACAGAGTATGCAAGGTGATAATTGACAGTGGGAGCACTAATAACTTATTATCCACGGAGATGGTGGAGAAGTTGGAGATGGAGACAACTGCACATTCAACGTCTTATAAAGTCTCATGGTTGTAGAAATGTCATCAGGTAACAATAACTAAATAATGCCTTGTTAATTTTAAAATACGGGGATATAGAGATGAAACTTTATGTGATGTGATTCCCATGGAGGTATGTCATGTTTTTTTGGGAATACCATGGCAGAATGACATGAATTTCATTCATGATGGGAGGATAAATACTTATACTTTGGAGAAGAGTGGTAGGACACACATGTTGGTACCAATTGAGGAAAAGAAAGTGAAGGAAGAATCCAGCACGAGCATACTTCTCATGAGTGGGAAGGAAATCTTGAGTGAAGTTAAGAAGGAACATGAGATGTAGTTTGTCGTAGTGAGGAAGCCAAAATTTATCTTACAAGTACTTCTATGGAGGATCTACCTAAGGAAATTCAGGAACTATTGGAGAATTTTGTTGACATAGTAGTGGATGAGTTGTCAAGCTCATTGCCACCTATTAGAAGTATCAGCCATCACATTGAATTGATACCAGGATCAAGACTTCCGAACAAAGCAGCGTACAAATTGACACCTCAAGAGAATGAGGAGGTAAAGAGACAGGTTCAGGATTTGTTAGACAAAGGTTTGGTCAGAGAAAGCTTGAGTCCATGCGTAGTACCAACTGTGTTGAGTCTAAATAAGGATGGAGGATGGAGAATGTGTACAGACTCAAGAGCCATAAACAAAATCACCATTAGGTATATATTTCCATTGCCAAGGATGGATGACTTAATCAATTATCTAAGTGGAGTGAATTGTTTTTCAAAGATAGATTTGAAAAGTGGATATCACCAGATAAGGATGAGAGAAGGTGATGAGTGGAAAACAGCCTTCAAGACAAATGAGGGATTGTATGAGTGGCTTGTTATGTCATTTGGCTTAACAAATGCGCTAAGTAATTTTATGAGGTTGATGAATGAGGTATTAAAATATTTCATTGGTAAATTTATGATTGTATATCTGGATGATATACTAGTCTTTAGTAAAACTAAAGAAGAGAATCTGAGGCACTTAACATTAGTGATGAGGAGGTTGCAGCAGGAGAAGTTGTTGATAAATTTAAAGAAATATTATTTTATGAATACAGAACTCATTTACTTGGGTTTTGTGATCTCTTCAAATGAATTGAATATGTATCCCGAGAAGGTGAGAGAAATCATAGAATGGTCGTCACCAAGGAGCATATTTGAGGTGAGAAACTTCTATGGATTAGCAATTTTCTATCGGAATTTCATCAGAAACTTCAGTGAAATCGGTGCACAAATGATGGATACGGTGAAGAAAAGACACAATTATTTCAAATGGATAGAAGAGGCTAAGAAATATTCAATATATTGAAGGAGAGGATAACAAAACAACCAATTTTGGTCTTGCCATATTTTGGGAAGACATTTCAAGTGAGATGTGATGCAAGTGGAGTTGTAATTGGAGTGGTCTTGAGCCAGGATAATAGGCATGTTGTGTATTTTAGTGAGAAGATGAAGGATACTAATAAAAATTACTCCACATATGATAAAGATTTATATGCTATAATTCAAGCCTTGAAGAAATGGAGGCACTACCTTGTTCTGAAAGAGTTTGTTTTGTATAGTGATAATCAAGCTTTACAATTCATAACCCGACAGGAGAAGTTGAAACAAAGGCATGATAAGTGGATAGAATTTATGCAAAATTTCACTTTTGTCATTGAACATATTTATGGTCATGCTAACAAGGTTGTTGATGCATTGAGCAGGAGATGTTTGATTCTGCAGGAATTTCAAGTGAAAACCTTGGGGTTTGAGCACCTTAAGGAAATGTATTGTGATGATCTGGATTTCAAGGAAGCATATGAAGCGTGTGAAAATCATGTGCTCAGAGACAGAAGCCAGTGGGGTGAATACCTAATTCAGGATGGGTTGTTGTTTAAAGGGTGCCAGTTGTGCATACCAAAATGCTCGATGAGAGGAAATTTGTTGAAGGAAAAGCATAGTGGAGGTCTAGCTGGACATTTCGGACATGAAAAAACATTTGCACAGCTGAACAGTTTGTACTATTGGCCAGGTGTAAGGGAAAAGGTAAAGAATTTTGTGAACATATGTAAGATTTGTCTATATGCAAAGGGGAAGAGACAAAATATTGGGTTGTATCAACCATTGTCTATTCCATAGAGGCCTTGGGATGCAATAAGCATGGATTTTGTGTTGGGATTTCCAAGAACACAAAGGGGAAGTGATTCCATATTTTTGGTAGTTGACAGGTTTTCAAATATGGCACACTTAATCCCATTCCAAAAGACCGGTGATGCAACACACGTTGCTAACTTGTTTTTCAAGGAGGTTGTGAGACTTCATGGGTTTCTGAGGAGTATTATTTTAGACAGGGATACCAAATTTGTTGGTCATTTCTGGAGGACATTGTGGAAGAAGTTGGGAACATAAATATCCTTTAGTTATGAATATCTCCCTCAAATGGATGGATAGGTTGAGGTGGTGAATCAGAGTTTAGGAGATTTGCTAAGGAGTTTGGTCACTGAACATCATAGTCAATGGGATCAGATTCTAGCACAAGCAGAGTTTGCATACAATGACTCAGTAAACAGAAGTATCGAAAAGATTCCATTTTAGATAGTATATGGAATGAATCCGAGAGGAGTGTCATAGTTAAGAGACCTAGAGAAGAGTGAATTTAGAAGCGTTGGAGCCAAATAATTCGCTACAGAAATGCAGGAGCTTCATAATGAGATCAAGGAGCAGTTGAAGAGGAGCAGCAGTGAATATAAACATAGAGTTGATCAACATAGGAGGAAACTTCAATTTGAAGTAGGAGATCAATTTCTAGCACATCTTAGGAAGGATAGGTTCCCATAGGAAACATATAATAAACTAAAGTTGAAGAAGATAGGACCGTGCGAGATCCTAAGAAAATTTGGTGAGAATGCTTATGACATAGAATTGTGAGAAGATGTGGGTATATCACCCATATTCAACATTACAGAGTTGTGTCCTTACAAGGAATTTGGAACCAGAAGATGAGAAGATCAGAAAGAGATCCAGTGGAAAAATTAGATGCCTGTAGCAGAAAAGTCACAGATGGAGAAAATCGTAGATCAGCGAATTAGCAAGAAGACTAGAAGGAAAACATATTTTGAGTATTTAGTAAAGTGGAAAGGACAACCGATAGAGGATTCCAGTTGGCTAAGTGAAGCGGATATCCAGAAGCATAGAAAGTCAATGCAGAAGCTCATGGACAGGAGTCCATGAATTTTTCAGCCAAGGGAGTATGATGCAGAAGCATCGCCAGCAAAGAACGAATGGAGGACAGCTAAGCGCCTAGCACACATTTTTAAGTGAATTTTAAATTTTAAAGAAAGATTATCACACAAATATTTTGAAAGGATTGTAATTAAAGAAAATCTTTAATGTTTTGGAGTTGGATGATCACTTGATATCATTGCAGAATGTATTTTTATTTTAATGAAGTTGAGTGCAGTACAGATTCGATGTGTTCGATCTTATCTATCTGTAACAAATATTTATTGTAATAAATCCTAAGTAGTTGAATGCTTTTATTTCGATAGAATAGCTCTAGAGTAGTTGGAGGGAAAGGCTCGAAGAGCCCCTCTTGTATAAATCTTTGTATTATTGCTCAGAGGAGGTTGTTGAAGTTATTGTGATAGTTGTTGATAGTTGTTGTTGAAGCTTATCAGATTATTGTATGAACCCATGTATATATATCATTTGAATGAATATAACAGAGGAGCATTGTCCCAAATGTTGGTGGTGTTATGTCTATCTGAATGAATGAATGGTAGACATTTTGTTTATTTTCAATTCTTTGTTATTTCTTGTTCTTATGTTATGAATGCATTTCCATAGTTGAATGTATGAATCTGTGAGGATTTATATAAGTTTCATTTGTTTCTCTTCTACAAGAGATTGCAAGGAGTGCATAAGTTTCCACAAGGCGTGCATTGACAAAGTTTGTTTTGACTCAAAAGATCAGAAGAAATAATGTGAAACTTATGTGTGAAAGGAGTGCATAGTGTATGCAAGGTGTGTGTGACAGAGTCTTCCTTGACTCAGAAAGTTCAGCAAAGATATCTTGATATTGCGAGTAGGTGGAACCTCGCTCAATTTTGTATTGTTCAGGAGGAACAATTGAGCCTTGAAGAACTGTTGCAAGGAGTGCACAGTCGGCCTTCAAAATCAAGATTGAAGGAAGTTTGTCCACAAGGAGTGTGTGGCGGAGCCTTTTGACTCAAAATCTCAAGAAGGGTATTGAAAACCGTCCACAGAGAAGATAAGTTATGGAGGAAGAACTGTTGCAAGGTGTGCACATGTTGAAGTTTCGACTAAGTGTCAAATAGAGCATTCTAAAGAGGAAAAAGTTCAAGAAAGAATGAATCTCAAGAGGGAGAGCAACGATAAATCTTCAAAGGAAGAAATCCTTTAAGGTTTCCTGAGGTTAACAAGAGAGATTCGTCCAGGAGGGATTGGGATCATTCCAGACCGTCATATCTGGGGAAAGCTACATGGAGGATAGTCGTGAGTGTTTCGGCATTTCGTAGTTCAAAGTGTTTTGAAGTGTTGAGAAGCGGGATCATCGAAGTCGTGAATTCCCGAAGTGATCCAAATCGTTGGTTGCGAGGATACATGTGGAAGTGGATTAGAAATTCTAGTAGATAAAAGTCTAGAATATTTGGGTGTGGAGTGAGTGAAATATTCGCGAAGTCACAAAATCCGAAGTATAATTGGACCGTCAGATCCAGGGGGACACACGGCAGAGATCTGTGAATTCAAAGAAAAGTGTTTCAGAAGGAAATCAAGGTGGAGGTCACGATATTTCCAAAGCCCGAAGTTATGAAGAGTTGACCCACGGTCACAGCCCGTGGTCACATAGGAGAAAGAGTCTAGCGCAGGGCTAGCACTCGCAAGGTTGGTGTTGCCACTGTTGATACTGAGAGGGGGGTGAATCAGTATAAAGTACAATTTAAAAAACTTTTTCAACTTATACTTCAACCAGATTATATATTCAATTATATCCAATGAGAAATGAACAATAGTATAAGAGTTACACCAATACCCCACAATACACCATGCCCAATATATGATAAATACTCAATAGTTATTGTTCAAAGGAAGTAATGACTTCCAAGGGAAGCTATAGATTCCAAGTTAAAGGGAAGGATAAACCTCCAAGGGAAGATACAATCCTCCAAGATAAAGAGGGGGTTAAACCCTCTATCCTTTCCCCTTCCTTCCACCCAAGAGTATACAAAAGATAATAAGCCTTACATCACCGTATCATTGATAATATGATCACTGGAACATAACCATACTCAGAAACCTGAACCAAATGCCAAGATGTGCCTTCTTTCCCAAGCCTTTTCTCATGTACGCTACATGTTATACCGATAGCCCACATATGTATGCACCCTACTACACTAATAGCTTGTGTATGTACACACCCTGATACATTGATAGCCCATGTATGCCGCAGAACACTAGGGTTTTTGTGATTCTGAAACTTTCGGGCCTTTCAGACTTCACCACCTCATACTTGCTCCACGCTAAACTCCACACATACTCCTAGTACAAATGTAGACCCACTTATGCTAGATCCATCACACTTGTTTGGATGATAAAATGATGTATCTTCAATGTCTATTTATACTTGTTGTGACACTGCCTTTTGTCATTAGGGTCGACCTGAATCTTTCTTATTTTGTAGTTCTTTTCTTTAATTATCTTCAGGGACGACCTGTACTTCTTTCTTCAGATCACTTTGTCATCTTCAAAAATTATTTTCTCCTCAACCATGAGGATCCACGTGACATTACAACTACCACCAAAAACAACATAATGTATATTGTCCATCCATGGGTGTTGTATCTACATATGCATATTCCTTCATGTCCAAATATATTCATCAATATTGGGGTCCAAAACCAATGACTAGGGTTGAAAACAATGACAACAACCAATCTTCCAACAATCTCCCCCTTTGGAATTGATGGCAACATTCATGCTCCCCTATCCTCATGATCCCAATTTCTCTGCCCCTTTGACATCAATGGAAAAGGGTGGGGTTTCTCCCCCTGAGTTTAATGGAAAAAGGTGACTCTCTTCTTTGGGGTTTCTCCCCCTGAACATATAGCACTTAATAACACTTCATTTTTATGGTCTCTTTCTTCCTTGGAGATTTTTCATGGTCTAAGAACATATATGTTACTTGGTCTTCTTGTTGTAGTTGCAACCAAACTTCCTAAACCTTCTTCTTTGATTTTGCATCTTTGTGAGTCAAACGTGAGAGTATATCCTTGATCACACATTTTACTAATAGTGAGTAGATTATGCTTCAAGTCTTCAACCAATAGGACATTATTTGCTTTTACATTTTTGCTTCCAAGCTCTACTACACCTTCTCCAAGTATTTTGGTAGATGATTCATCTCCAAATGCAACATTGCCACCCTTTCTCTTCAAGCTGATGAATTTGTCTTGATCCTCGGTCATGTGTGAAGAACATCCATTGTCTATGTACCATTCATATTCTTCAGTGGTCAATGCTATTCGACAATATTCATTGTTTGGAATCTCTTTCCTTCTCCATACTGTGGTTGGCATAGGTACATTTGGCATAGGAGCATCTTCATTCATATATCTCCAATCTCGTGCTTTGTGGTCAAAAAGATAATTACATTTGTAGCATACAATATTTTTGTCCATCAATGGGGAAAGTGAATTATAACTTCTATTGACAAATCCACAATTATTTCCACATCTTCTATTTACACCATTAATGTTTCTTGCATAGTTTTTCCTTTCATTGATTCTGCAATTAATTTCCTTATGTCCACAAATTTTGCAAGTATAACAATGACCAAGAAAAAAAATTTGATACCTAGGAGTAAGTGGTCTTCTTTGTGATGTAGTCCATCTGGGCTCATGATCTACTCTTCTATAGTTTCTGTCATACTAATTGAAGCTTCTTTGATTCCTAAAGGTAGGAGGTCTTCTTGGATATTCATCTCTTTTGTAATCATTCCTTCTTTCTGGTATCATGGTCCACTTCTCATCAACTGTTTGTGTAGATATTTATTCAACC
>JASDQU010683909.1:1004-45413 GCA_032191745.1 Picea mariana | reverse complement strand
AATGAGGTGGCAATGTGGGCCCTACAGCTATATATAGCCCTTTTTTCCAAACTTCCAAATCCCATTCCAGGAGCTCTGGGTGTTCATTTTTCGATCCGTCTTCAGCCACAGAATCAACATCCCGTCATCTACATTAAGACAATCCCCAAGCCATTTTTTATTCTTATCCCCCGGGGCACCATTTTTTCACACCCTGTCCAAGTACGCATGCTCATGTTCAAAATTATCAAATACATGTTTGTATGTTCAATTCTCTTCAGATATTGTTCACGTCAGGTATTTGGTTTTCATGTGTGTAGGTACTTGGTCATCATACATCAATGCAACCCCTTCAGGTATATAATCAACACTGGCATGTAATAATTCCCTCTGAATCTCAATTGCACCTCCAGTCACACCTTCTGCAATTCACCTTCGGGTCCCCATATTCGACTCTGCAATATTGCCACCTCCTTTGCATTTTGGGTACTATCATCCGATAGCACTCTCCACCACATGAGTTGTCCCATTCATAGCACCCCTTGGTACTTTGACACTCATGCCGTTTTTCAACCCTTTAGGGATGGGAGTCCCGATAGTCTTACATCATGTCGTGAATTAGCCACATACTCCTTCTCCTCATTTTTTCTAGCTTTCTCGATGGACTCTGAGGTTATCTCTTCAAGGTTCTATTTTAACTACACCTCCACAGTATCATTAACCCTCCATCTCATCCACAATCAGTTTTCCCATCCACAGATTTCCCTCCATTTCATCTACCTCATATAGAAACCCACCCATCGGGCCCCCACCCTCCTCCAGTTCTCCAAGCAAATTGCACCCTAACTGGCCCAACCATATTGCATTGGGGCACCCATTTCTATATTTTTACACTCATCCCAAATTATTCTTTATTCATTTGGTACTTGTAAAAAGCCTTTGTTTCCATCATTTACATATCTTTTTGTCGCCACCTTTGACGACCTTCTTCCCTTTTTTGGCCAATGCAACCCATGTTGCCCTTGGTTGGTGCACTTCTTATCATCTATTCTTGTTGACATCGTCCATATACTCTGAGTATCCCACATGCCATCTACCTATGCTCTATGAGTTTGTTCACTTTGTCCCACCTTCTGACACAGCTTATCCCCTGTTGTGTTGTCCCCCAGACACTCGACCTAGTTGATCAGTTGCGGCCACTTATACTTCACATATGCCCCCAACCAAGGGCAGTCTTGAGTCTTCACACATCTTGCCTTCGCCCATGTACCTCCTTAGTTCCTAACCTCACTTCGTAGATTTCTCGAAGCCCTTTGCTTCTTGGAGTCGCGTCCCCCTTTTTGTCAACATTAGCACAGTTTCCAAAGCGGCGAGAGTATCTTGACTCTCATTACCTTTCCCATGAGAGGTCTCAGACGACACAGGGAGAACCATAATTGATCCATGTTGTCGTTGACCCCCATAACAATCGACTTCAACACTTTCTCATGTTACGGTGGGTCTTACTTTGTGACTATTGTAGTTGTTTCCTATATTTGCCGAAGACCTCTGAACTTGGTTGGGCTATCAATGCCCACAGCGTTCGTGATACTTCTTACAGGTATCCTTGCCTACTATTCAGAGTATGTTCCTCATCAGACTCGTCCTCTGCCTTTATCAGAACCACCCCTGAGGGTGCTGTAGTGATCTACATCAACACACAGTTTCAGTTACTGTACAAACCCTTCTTTTTTGAGTTACATGACACAAGCATGGGGCATTCCTGCCTCGTTTGTACACAATTTATTTTACACACCTTATGGAAGGTTGGGTCCTATAGGTTCCCTTCTCCCTCCAACGGGTCACTCTTGATACTCTCACTATCACTCTTTCTTACAAATACACTCTCAGTAAAATAAACATTGATGAATTTTGGCTATACGTATGCTCCTAACCTCATCCATCAGGGGGCATCTGTTATCACTGAAATTTCATCTGCAAATGGTTACAAGAATCCAACATCTTCAAACAGTTATGAGATCACCCATGGAACAAAATTACTAAAAATCATTTCCAAAAGGTCCAAAAACTATACAACCAGTGATAAAATTAAGATGCGCTATGAATACACAGGGCACGCGTGCACATGCATGAACCAGAAACGCACAAAAAGTGCACATGCGTGACTGTTGTCGCTAAAAGCCATGCACACCTGAGAACAATGCATTTATGAGATTGGTCAGCTTCCCACCCACTTCTAGTTCAGTTTCCAAGTTGATTTGACACCCAAATCTTGGCTGGATCCGACTGGGTGGCTGGTCAAAGACCTAAACATGCCCTAAATAACCTCTTTTCACACTGTAAGCTGGTTGCACAATACCTCAAAGCGGTGCTATAAAACAAGGCCATGGGTGCACTTCATTTTCAAGAAATTCATTTGCAAGGTTATGCTGCTGCTATTCTCTTGGGGAATCCTCTTTTCTCATCAAGAGTATACTAGCATCATTACATTGGGCAATCCATCTCACCTCTTGAGTGGATTAGCTTGGGATTCTTTCACCATTTCTTTCGAAGTTGTAAGAAGAGCTTAGTTGTGGGGGTCCAAGAGCCCTCCCTTGGAGGAAGAAGGGACCCAATGTCCTCTTTCTTCTTGGTGTTTTCTTTTCACTAATATAATCCTTGCCATTGGTGACATGAGTCTCATTGGGTTTTTTTGTTCTTATGTCCTTATGCTCAATAGTTTAGTTGTTCTTTCATTTCTTAGTTTAATTATTAGCTTAGTCTTTTATGTTTCTTTCTCTAACCCTTTCCTTTACAACTGTCTTCCTTAGCTAACCCAACTAAGCTTGTAAGCACCTCTGTTTTTCTCATTTAGGTGACAAAAGAGGCACAACACTAATGTTATGCTGGTTTGCATGGTAGCTAGTTCCTATAGTACCCTGACTTCCTCGTCCTGTCACGGTCACAACTCCTGTGTGATATTTCACTACTCTTCCTTCAACTTTTCCACTGCAAGGTATAGTTTTGTGTTAGCTAGGAGTTCCAAAATTATTTTATTTGGTGGGAGAGTATTTGTGTGTTCAGTGGCCTGAATTGCTTGTTCCTGCGCAACCCTCATTTTCTCATCCAACACATGAATCTCTAGGGTGTTCACCATCTCTTTCCACATGTTCATGCCTTCATCGCATATCGTTAAACACTCATGTTATAAGATTTTAATCTTCACCACCATTGTCTACGCAGTCCTTTCCCTCTGTGCTCTTTCTTCCGATGGTGTTCATGGTGTTGCACTCACTTCCAATTATGTGATCTTCTTGTGAAGGCCTTGGATATCCTCGCTAATATTTCCTACTTGTTCTTCGATCGTGGCCTCTACCGCCATCGATACTTCCGGGACCACCTTGTATAGTTTTTGGATAGATTTGTGAACTTTCTATGCTATTCGTTCAACTTCTTCCTTCTCCTTCAAGGATTTGGTATCCTTTGTTTTATCCTCAACTTTTTCATTTAAGGATTTCTTAGCCTTTCCTTCCACTTCACACTTTTCTATGTTGGATTTCTTTGCCTATTCTTCTTCTTTAGCCTTCACATTTTTTGTGAGTTCCACTCATTGTTTGACTACACACTTTTCATGTAGTGCAATGGTGTATTTTCTATGCAACTATTCTTTCTCTACTTCTTCTTTGTCCAGTTGGTTGGTTGTAGTATCTACCCGACACTGGATTTCCTGAATGATCCCTGTTTGCAAGTTATGTAATACTTCCATTGGCATCTCAAAGACGATGAGGTCCATGTCACTTAGTTCTTGCAACTTCTCTTGTACTTAGGGGTCTGGTAGCTCGACTATCTATACTCGGAGGTTGATTACTCTGCTCTCTGATACACCTGTTCATACTTCCCCCACTACGCCTTGTTGGGATATTCCTTCTCTTGGCATTGGTTCCAATCAGAATATCTCTAGTAATTGTTGAAGCCTCGAGCATTGATCTTGCACCTTCGTTTGAAGTGTTTTCTATTTATTTTTCATCTCTTTGAAGACTTCTTCTATGAAATCCCTTAGTCTGTATCCAATTTGATCCATGTTGTCGTCTGTTAGGTCATAGACAACTTGATGATTTTGATTCTTTTGCTTCTTCCATGCAACTAACCCTATGCTTCGGTCTAGTTGTTTCCTTCCTGTTTGATGATACTGTTAAACTTTTAAAATATAAATACAATGACAACCTACATATACTAATTCAAACTAGCATTATTGTTCTCTTGGTTGAACATATTTCTCAATGCAAATTGATGGGAAAACACATCGACAGGATAACAAAAACAAGTAAACGTTTCCCCCTAGTTTTCTACTTTTATCCCAAGTGGGTGTGTTGTGTATGCCAAGTGGCATACACAATATACCATAGGCATGTTATGTATTCCAATTGGTACACACAATGGACCTGTTGTGTGTGTCAATTGGCATACACAACAAGCCTCTTGTCTATGCCAATTGGCATAGCTAACAAGCCTGTTGAGTATGGCAATTGGCATACACACCATACCTACTATGTATTCCAACTTGGTATATACAATTTTTTTTTTTTGTATGCCAACTTGGCATACATAGCAGGCCTTCTTTGTATGCCAAGTTGGCATACACAATAGGCATGTTTTGTATGTGAAGTTTTCATACACAGTGAGCCTACTGTGTATGCCAAGTTGGCATACACAATAGGCCTCTTGTATATTCCAAGTTCGCATACATAGCGGGCTTACTATGTATTCCATTCAGAATACATAGCAGGCCCATTGTAGGCCCAATGGGCCTACTGTGTGTGCCAAAAAAGTCATTTTTGTTGCATGATCTAAAAGAATCTACAAATTTTGTGCTACTTCTAGTGCTTGTTTGAGTAGTTAGAGAGTCAAAGTATTGATTTCCATTGTTCCTTTACTTCAAAGGGATATTATAAGATCAATGCAACTTAGATATAGGCTTGAAATTTCTATTTGGTGTTCTCTGAGTCAATGTTCTAATCCCTATTCAGAATATTTTTCAACCAAGATGCATTTTGTTTCACAAGTAGAGTAAAACTCATCTAACAATGTTGAACAAGATTTTGTGTTTTTGAATATCTTTGTATCTTTAAATACTAATCCATCATTGATATTTCTATTTTAATCACTAGGCTCATTCACTCTTTGAACCTCTAAACTGTAGCTATCACTAAATTTGTCATTGTTAATAATTGATATAGGAGGAGGATGTCATGTTTGAGGAACTACTACTTCAACGTTCCATATGTCATTTTTTTGTACAATCCATCTTTGGAAGAAAGCCTATATTTTTCTTTATGTTAATTAAAAAAATTGTCTTTTTACAGTGTTGAAATATATACCACATGGCATAGGTTTGGTCACAACACCACTGCTTTTTTATCAAAAATTTAGATATTTGTCCAATGATAATGTAGTATTTTAGATCCACTGTGAAGTCGTCTTCACTCATTTTGTATGCCTTGTCATAGAATCAATCAAGTGAATGAAAATGTAGTATTTTAGATCCATTTTGAAGTCGTCTTCACTCATTTTGTATTCCTTGTCATAGAATCATTCAAGCAAATGAAGTTTTCCAATTCATGTCATAAGAAGAAAAATATGAAATCAAAACAAAGATTGAAAATTTCTTAAATAAAAAAGTAAATATGAAAAACATGACCTCACTAATACTTCATAGATGATAGCCATTGATTGCAAGGGTCATTACATATTATGTAAGAAGCTAAAACTAGATGAAGTAACTGAAATATGAATACAAAATACAAATAAAAATTTGAGACAATGCAACAAAATGAGGAGGAATTAGAACAAATATTAACTTTTACTCAAACTTTCAAACTCAAAACAAAATTGAAGGTGTAAATTAATTTCCCCATAACTTTGTCATCCAACACACTTATGGAGTGTATTCTCAAATAAAAGCATGTAGGTAGAATACCCTTTTTTAATGATCCTCTCTCAATCTGTGGAAAGTTTGGAAATCAGTTGAGAGAATATTTCACATTTACCAAGATTTCTAGGTATGAAAACATTGGGATACAAAAAGGAAATGACATAAGTGATTTTAACCTTGTCTAAGCTAAATTCTTCCAAGACTGCAAAATAATATGATTTAAAGGACCAAGGTTCAAGCCTCAAATCCATGCATGCAAAACCCGTCACTCCCATATAAAAATAATGTGGATTGTTGTTACAAGGATAAGAATGAATATCAAGAAAATATCATCTTGAAATCTGTAATCTTAATGGTTCTTAGGAACATATCTATCTACAAAAAAAATTCTTGTGGGAGCTAGCATATCCATCTACACCAAAATTTCTTGTGGCAATAGGGAAACCGAGTTTCAATGCATCAATATCCAATGTAGCAATGACTTGACAACCCAACTAAGACATAGAAAAACCAAACAAAATCATAGCCCAATATAAAATGTAGTTGAAAAGAAAACCAAACTAGTCATCTAGAAACACACCAAAATCCACTTTATTAAATTATTAACATAATTGAAAAATACATAATCAATCAATAGAGTAACACCCCATAACAAGCAGCTAAAATCTAACCTAAAATTAAAACCAACTGGAAGTGCATAATACGACACATTTCCTATTATAATAAGATTGAAAACCAAAAATCAATCTCTAGTAGCACACCATAATACACATTCTATACTAACAAATATGAAATATCACATGCCTCAATCAGGCCAAAACAAAGATCTAACCTCTCATTCTTTTTGTCTATTAGCTCCAGTAGCACCACCAACATTTAATGTGTATTATTAACAAATACTTGCACCTCTAGCATACCATGATGATTTGCACCACTACCTTTGATTTTCTAAATACTTTGTGTGACTTGAGGAGGGTGCTAGATCAAGAGATTTCACTTGTATTGGCATAGGAACGTGCAACCTGAAATGATTTAGGGTTTCGACAAGTAGTGAACAAGCCTCGTGGCCATAAAATCAAGGTTTCAATAGGGTTTGAAACAGAGATTCATATTTCTTCACCTCTTTTGAATGTGTGTCCCCCCACCCTCTCACCCCCAAATTTAAGCCCCCCTTCACCCCCCAAATACCTATATTTCTTTATAGTATTAAAAAAGTCTCCATGTATTCATTGTAGCAATAAGTTTCTTCTTGTTATTTTTTTTCTTGTAGCTGACATTCCTAGAGTCCCCAACTAAGAGATTCTTCTCCAATTTGTGTTGGAAACCATGATAAAATAATGATATAGCCCAAGCGACTTCTCACATAGAAGGGGGTATATTCCTTAGGTTGGATAGGTTGAGAGGAAGAGAGTTCGAGGAGTTGGGATGGTTATAGTAAAACAAGTGGGTTGTGGGAAAACTAAGTTGTGAGTGGACTAAGAAACACCTTCTTTTGTGGATTCCTAGCCCCGATTCAGGGGTGACATGTTGTTGAGATTTGGAACAACAAGTCTATGGTTAGGTGGGTGAAACCTCCATCCTCTAAAGCTAGAGATAAGTGTTTTTATCTTGTATCTCAGTTATATTATTAGTTTATGTTTTTGTGCATAAACCCTATGTTTGAAATGACTTACATTCATATTTTATATAATTATTGTTAAAAGTATGAATATTTTTAAGTGATATTGTTATAAATATAAATCATAAATAATAATAATTAAATAATAAAAATAAATTTTAATGAAAATATGTATCTTATCAAAAACTACATTACTATTATCAAAAGGGCACTCAACCTAGGTATATATAATAGGGTCATATATTATACCATTTCAATTATTAAATGCTATTATTAATATATTCTCAAATTTTTTTCATCACGTGAATTAGTTTTCATGTTCCATTTGGTATTAGAGCTAAACTTTGTACTAATAATGTAGGCCAACTGAGCTTCCCTGTAAAGTATTCTATGCTCCCCCCCAAACACAGGAATGGTAGCAAATGTGAGGTCCATCTGGAAGGCTCCCCCAAGTCTTTTTATCCAAGATCTTGACAAGAGAATGCCAAACTTGGGGGGAACATTAGCCACCACGATATCCATGAGCACACTTTTTATGGGCAACTGAAACAAGGTCACAATCAGATCTTTGATGACCCCAAGACATTGCACCTTTGTAGAGTCAAAATAATATAAGTCATGGTAAGTGTTTGTGATTTCTAATCCAAGTTCATCCATGATAATTTTGGGAATGAGATTATGAGATGCCCCTAAGTCCATCAAACAGTTATGCAACACATTTTCATGTATTTTCGGTGAGGTATAGAGGGAAGGGGATGAATCATCTCTATATTCTACCAAAGGACCTAAGATGATTATTGGATTCTCATCTTGAATATTTACTGAATCAACGACATTTGAAAAGGGTTCAGGTTGCAATATTTTGGAGAGGAACCTTTTGAAGTCTTCATGCTTGACCAACTCTGAAAGGGGTATAGGGATTCTAATTTTTTGAATGTCATGCTCTAAGATAAAAGAGGGAGGAATTTTCAAAATCTCCTTCACTTCTGGGACATGGATTTTGGTCATTGGTGGGAGTTTTGTGCCTTCTTATCTTTGTTGTTGTCTACTATATCTTTAGCAGGCTTCTCTGCTCTAGTACATTGATCACGGATGTCATACTTACCTTATTTATTTTTTGGACCTGAGTTTTTATTTATTTGGATTGTTGTTGGTCTTCTCCCCCTTATTCAACTCATTTATTTGGATGTCCATGAGAGACTCCTTGTATGGAAATTGAGTTAAGTGGGGAAATGAGGAGGTGTCTCCAAGACAATGGATTTCAGGATCAACCTCTTCTTCCTCTCCTTCTTCATCAATAACGAGGTTAGTTTGGAGAGGGGTTTGGATCCTTTGATCATCCCTATCCATGCCTCTTTGATCTCTTTGGATAATCTAAGGATTTCTATCTGGGCTTCTGAAGTTACCCCTATTTTCAGCATTAGGGGGATTCATGTAGCTCTGCTTTCCCTCCAATTCCAAGCTTTCCATTCCATCAGAAAGTGATTTTAGTAACTTGGCTAATTCATACATTTAAGGGGGGCAGTAGAGGAACCAGAGGTCGAAGCCTCATACCTACCTCTTTTTCTTTCTTTATGAGCCTTACTCCTAATCTTGTCAACTGCCAATATATTGGACTCCACTTCCAAGGTTGCATCTTACATATGAGACAAGGAAGTGGCTCTTCCTTCTCTTAACAAGAGACATAAATCAAGGTTGCAATCACTAGAATAAGTAATTTTGGTAGAAGTTTCTGTAGGTTTAATCTCAGCAGGAATCTTATTATACATTTTATTAAACCTCTTTGAGAAATCAAAAACAGATACCCCTTCTTTTTTCTTAAGTGATCCAAACTCTATAATATAGTAAAGGAAATATTTTTTATCCCCCCAATGTCTTAAGAATGCATCATCTAGGGCTTGAATCCGATCAATATATCCAAGAGCCAAGGCCCTAAACCATTTCCTAGCCTCTCCATCAAGGCTATGAACGAAAATTCTCATCCACACATCTTCATTTACGATGACATAATTATCTGAATAATTATAAAAGGATGCAAGGTGCTCTTCTGTGATTATGTCTCCCTCACCCATGAACTTAGGCAACTGCTTAATGTAGCCACCAGCTGGGAGAGAATTCAGAGGCTGAGGAAGGACAAGAGGGGCATATCTAGCATCCACTATGGCATGCATTATGTTCCTAGGGGGATTAGCACTTGCCATTGGGATGTGAGTTGGTGGAGAACCAGGAGGAGATGGGGTTCAAGCAGGTGAGACTGAGACTATGCTTCTGGGAGGAAAAGGAAACAACTAATGATTTGGAGAAAAGGCTACATGGATTGAGGGAACAAAGGTTTCCCCTTCTGTAAATGCATCAACTCTAATAGGGGGAGGAGTGGAAAAGACCGGAGTGGGAAAATCTTCTGAGGTCCTGGGTTTAAACCATGGTACAACCTCAAGGGACACAAGGGTGTCAAAGCTTTCTCCTTCCAAACTGAGGTTAGGAGGGGAGAAATCAATAGGAAAACTCCCAAAATTTAAATTTCTGGAAACTCCAACAGATGGTATAACATGAGAATGAGAAGCAGATACTGGAGTTTCTAAAGAAGGATTATGAAAATTACCAGAAAGACCTGGTACAACAGCTAAAGTACCTTCATGAGGGGTCTTTATTTTTCTGATAATTTTCTATGGGTCAGCTTCAAGTGTTGCTAGGGTAAGCTATGGAGTAGACCTCGTGTGTCTTCCTTTCAGAGCCACAACTGGAACAGTGGAGTCACCAGATGCAAGTTGCAATCTTTGATGTACTGAGTTCTAATGCACCTTCAGAACCAGTAAAATTTTTCGTTCAACCTAGGGAAAAGTCTTCAATTCATTCCCCAACAATGACACTATAAATGTTATCACTAGAATTCACCTTCAAATTGTGTTGAAGATAAGCCCAGTACCCATCAATTTATATGTAACAATGAATAATTTTAAAGAGGTCAAATGGGCGCAGACTCAAGAAAATATCATTTTAACTCAGAAAACTAAACCAACATGCACAAGCAGTTGAGGTCTTGATCAACTTTAGTTAGTAAGTTGTAGTAAAGGCGAGTAGGAGGAAGAATTGGTGAGGAGAATGTAAATATCTGCTATCGGCATCAGGTCTTCCATTAGCCTAAGGAGCAAAAACTTCAAACACAAGATCCTCTTATATTCAAAGTTTTAGGAAATTGAAGAACACCATAACATCATTGTAATCAAACATCCATCACAATACAGCCATAAAAATCCATGTGAATCCTTCAATCATGGAAGCTTCAGTATCAGAGGCAAATAATATGAAAAGGAAGTTGACTTTCATTAAACAAGAAGTCTCAAATAAAAATACATAACCAGAGAACTAGAGCTTCATCAAAACTTTACAATACAGGAGCCTTGCTCAACCATCGACCATAAAAAAATATCAAAATTACATATTTATACTTAGATTGACTACAACCACTAGAGGAGCGATCGAGTCATGCATTCAAGGCTTCACGTTTAGAGTATTCTTGGAAGACTGTGCATGTAGTCTTCTGTCAGACATGACCTCTTATGTTTGAACCTTCTCTATCAGACTACACATGCAGCTTTCTGTCGGACGCGAGCTCAGACAGTTTTTCGATCCCTTTTCGAGCTTTCCATTTATGCAGGGAGACGATATCTCAACCACCTCCTTCTCTTTCATTAACTACCTCATTGGGATCAGGAGGGGGCCTGAGTCAACAATGCACCTGGACAACATCCTAGTCACACTCTAAAAGTCTACCACTTGGATCTTCACTAGACATTTGAAGGGAACATTGATAGGAGGACGTGGACGTTGACAACGAGGAGCTAGTGAGATGATTAGCGCAAAACAACACAGAACAATGAGTGATCTGAGGCCATGTGGAATGATGCAGTTGGTAGAGCAGTGAGTGGGAATGAGTGGGCGCAAGTACGAGAGAGTTGAGGTGTAAAGGTGCAGGGGTGATGTGGCAAGGGAGAAGAAGTGGAGGCAGAGGGGTGTGATTGCTCAAAGGGGGTACACGACAATATTAGTGGAGGTGATCACATAGAGTGGGAGTGGGAGACACATGTCAAGAGGTGAGAGGGGGAGATGTGACAGCGGGAGAGGGACAGGCATGTGGGGATGTGAATGGAGGACAGGTGTCGACGGGAGTGTGGGTGGTATGGGAAGGAGGTAAGGAGGTTAGCTAGGAGGGTGGTAGGTGGTAAGTAGTAACACGCAGGGGGGTCTGATTTGTTGTGGAGGCAACACGATAGTGGGGGGCCTGCGCCAGAAAACCACCAACTCGGATGCCCCCCCCTGTTAAAGGCATAAAGTCGGGGGTGGGTCTGATATTGGATGTGGACCATAGATCTAAGCGCGCATATCTCAACCGCTTATATCTGCACACTCATTAGCACGATGCGCCAAGCTATTAGATCGACCAAAAATTAGGATAAAAACATAACGTGGGTCACACAAAAGACCCCTTTCCTTCATTTTTCACCAACGGGTTATTTCCTAAGGGAAAAACACCCTTCTATCAAAAATATGTTCTAACAGAACCTTCTCTAATTCCAATTGTTTGAATACTAAGAGGGGGGGGNGAATCAATATGAGCACTTTATACCACTTTTAACCAAAATGTATATTTTTTTACTTTAACAACAATGTTCAACAATTTATCATCAATGTATCATCTATGAATGCATCCAATAATATATACCATAAGAAAGTAAACACAAGAAACATCATATCAACATCACATCAACAACATAACACACCGGTATTTACGTGGAAACCCAAATGGGAGAAAACCACAAAATGCTTTCTTATATATCAAGAATTCATTCATAGGAATAACCAACTTCCATATTATCTAGCTACAACTAGAAGGAGTCTACAAACCCTATTCTTAGGCTCCAACCTGAAGGAAGCTACAACTCCCTGAATTCTCTGGCTCCAACCAGAAGGAGGCAAAAACCACCTGGGTTGTTTGACTTCAACCGAAAGGTGGCTACAACCACCTAATTCTCAGGCTCCAACCTGAAGGAAGCTCCAAATCCTTGATTCTCTGGCTCCAATCATAAAGAGGATACAACCCCCTTTCCTTTCCCCATCATGCCACCCTGAAATATAAGTGTAGACCAATTGTCATGGACTCTGACACTATCACTTCCACAAACTCTATCACTGTCACTAAAGATATCATTGCCAACAACCTGTAACCTGTCAACGTGTCAAAGTATCCAACCTATCACTGTCAATCGATCAATATCAAACCAACATGTCCAACCAATCATTGTCTCATCCACGAAACCATATCCACTCTCATTTGTATGCAACTCATGCTAAGATCACCAATACCATATCTCAATCCATATGCTCAGCATGACCAACACATGCATCTACCAATCATGCACCAAGATCACCACATACCATCACAATATATATGTCTCAATAAAGTACCAAATTGTACCATGCATCAACCTATACATGTACCATCAACAAGTGCATCAACCATGCACAAAACCTATATCACCACCTATACCACAACACGTGCATCAACCATGCACCAACTCTTGTACCATACCATGTTCCAACCATGTACATCAACCATGTGAATCAACCATGTACATCAACACCATACCATATACCATAAGATATTATCAATAAGGTGCCTCAACCATATGCCAAGAATATGTTGCAAAATGTATACCAAGCATGTATCAATATACCAATACCAATAACATTTTCAACCATACAACATTCCAACCATGTATCTCAAACAAGTGTCATATCACTCATGATATGCCTCAACCAACTACCATAAACCATGTGCCAATGTATCCAATATATGTAGTAGCAATGTATCTCAAAAAATATACCTCAATCAACATGCATTATACATCTAATGATGAGCCTCAAATGATATACCAAGGCCCTCAACCACATGCCTCAAGCATGCTCCTCAACATCACCAAATATAATCTCATAACACAATATACCAAGCCTCAAATATGCACCATAACATGTAACTAAACCAGAAACCAAACCAATGAGTAGTGCATGTAATCAATGTACCATCACATTACCAAGATGCACCAAATCACATGTTATCATCACCATCCATGTACCATAACATATACTATCATCACCATGCATGTACCATAACACCCAAAACATAATCCTTAACCCTTACCTATGGTCTCGTAGCAGACATGTTACTCTGTAATCTGACCTATAGCTTCTTCCATAGTCAATCAATGACCTGGTCCTAACATTTTCCCAAATCTTCAAGTGCCTCACTATATAGACACTATTTGACCCGCGAGGATGCCTCGCTAGGCAATTATAGTGCAACCTGCGAGGATCTCAATAATTATGGGTTTTCATAAACCCTTGTCTTCTACAGCTCTAAGAATTTCTCACTTTACCCCCACCTTCTTCACTTCCTCTGACTTTCCATTGCATTCACCAAGAAATCAAAATACACCATAAGAAAATCACTACAGCATAAAAATTCACTAGATCACAATATAGATTATCAATGAATAAGTGTGTGAATATGTACTTGTGAATGACTCCTTGAGGGTTATTTATACTTTTTCTAGGTAGCCTCTTTCCTTAATATTAGGGCTCCTTTACTTTCTTGTTACAACTATTTTTTACTTTTTACTCATTGACTTGTAACCAACTAGGGCTTGTTGCCCATTCTTTGGGGATTACAACTTCACAAGACCATATCTCCCTAACCGTGAGGAAGAACTTGACATTCCATATATCACCGGAAAGGACACGATGTGTAGTATATATCCATTATAATCTTACTTACAATTTCACTGTCCCAAATGTCTTTATTCCTTAATCAACTTCGGGTCTCATAACCACACCTCCGGGGCTATATGTAGACTATATCAAATGTACCCAACTAACTCATCATCAATATCAATCATACAGATGATAGCTAATTGTACAACGATCTCTTCCACATATTTGGGGCTTCTGGACTTATCCAAGGGTTGACATCAATCCCTAAGGGTTGAAATAAATCTCCAAGATCAGTATCGATGTTTCGACATCAATGAAAACAAATTGTCCAACAAAATATATTTTTGGGATAAATGGACAATGTGGCATGTGTTGGGAACCCATGATATTAGAAATTAGTTGTAGCTGAAAGAAGCCGGTATTTTTGGCCAGGAATGAAGAAAGAGGTCGCTAATTACATCACCAATTGTCTATAGTTTCAAAAGGTAAAAGATAAGCATAGACATTCAACTAGGCTACTGTAGCCATTGCCTATTCCTAAGTGGAAATGGGAAGTTCTTATAGTGAATTTTATGGGTAATATTCCTATAAAAATTAAGTAGCATGATTCCATCATGGTAGTAGTGGATAAACTAACTAAGGATGCACATTTTATTTTGCTAAAGGAAACTCACAAGGAAACCAACATTGCATAAATTTACATGAAGGAAATTGCTAGGGTACATGTAGTTCCCAAGGTAATTGTTTCAGACATAGATCCCAAGTTCACATCAAATTTCTAGAAGGGGATGTTTAAAGGATTTAAGTCAATTTAAATTTTGGTGCAACACATAACGCACAATCAGATGGGAAAATAAAGCGGACTAATAGGATAATTGAGGACATGATGAGAATGTATACAATGGGACACCCATCCAAGTGGGAGGAATATATCCATTTAGTTGAATTTGCTCAAAATAATGGGTACTAGACATAATTGAATATGATCCCCTTTGAGGCCTTGTATGGTATAAAATGCAACACACCAGTGAGTTGGGATAACCCAACATATATATAAATTATTGTTCCATATTTGTTAAGGGAAATGGAATAACAGATGATAAATATTAGGTAGAATTTAAAAGTTTCCTATGAGAGGAAAAAGACTTATGCAGATAAGAACAATACTTATAGATATTTTGAAGTGGACAAACATGTGCTTTTAAAAGTGAAAGAGAAAATAAGATTGCTAAGATGGGTAATCTTCCCAAAGTTTGCAACAAGATATTGTGGGCCTTTTGAAGTCTTGGAGAAGATATGTCCATTTTAATAAATTATAGAATTTACTACATCCATGAGATTTCATAATGGTTTTCATGCATTGTTATTGAATAAATATGTTCCTGGCCCTAACCACGTAATTGATTGAATTTTGATCTAGGTGGAACATGAAGGAGGCTTCTAGGTGGAACAATTGTTCATCCTGGCTCAGAAATTCAAAGTGATTAGGAATAAAACCATCAGCCTAGTAAAGGTCCAATGGACCCTCTATGGTCCTGAAGATGTTACATGGGAGCATGAGGAGACCATGTGGGAGGAATACCCACAATGCTTTTTCAATTATGAAGAAAATAAAATATAAGAATGCAAGACTCTATTTTCGGTAGCCAAATTTCCTGGAACCACATCTCAAATATTTCCTAGTCAACCTGTAGTGGAAGCCCTAAAGAACTATACAGTAATGGTATATCCTGAAGAACTATGCATAGATAAGGGGGTACATTCGTTGGGTCAATAAGGTTGATAGGAATAATATATTATGGTTGGATCTACTGCGAGACCTCTAAAATTGTAGAATTGTTTTTTTTCTTACTATTATGTTGTAAAATTTGTACACACACACACACACATATATATATACATCCACATGGTGTTGTGCACCGAGGATGGTGAAAAAATTTACGAGAAGGTGAATGTAAAATCCATGCTATAATCCCCATTTTAGTAATGTATAATGTGGATATGATATTTGGTTGCAGACCAAGTAATGTAATATGTGAACTTGTGTATGTAATTTTTATAATTATAAATGTGATGCGAGGTATAGGTGGACATGGAAAAATATATCGGGTATGAGTTATCCACAAGAGAGGAGAGGGTCTAATAGATGGGATCAACATGGAAATATTCATCACTATTAATTCAAACCCACTTTATAAAATTATCATTGTGTATAAACCTTCTAATTTCTGATGGAGTGTTCCCAAAGAAAATATTTAAAGACATGTAACAAGGTTGTTTTAAAAATTCACATATCATTGTTATGATATCATGAGGGATGAGTAAAATCAGAATTGGGGAGTGTGAGAGTCAACTTACATGGGGAAAAATAAGGAAATTCATATGGAAAAGCTAGGCAAGTTTTACAGTTAGATTTTGGGGAAAATAAGAGTGTGCATAGTGAAAAAGGTTGAAAGAAACCATAGTGGACATGTGTGGTAGTTGTTTAGAGTTTTTGAAGGCTCAAGAAGAAAGTTTCCATGATTTTATAAGAGGAAGGTTGTCATTCCTATAGAGTGAATTCCCATGTGTGGTAGTTTTCACTGCAGAAACAATCTTTCTACTGGTATTTTGTTTCTTGGTAGTTGGCATCCATGGAATCCCCAAGAAAGAGATTCCCAGAAAAACTATGTTGAAATCCTTGATAAAATAATGGTACAACCCAGGGGATTTCTTGCAGAGAAGGGGGTACATTCCTTGGGTAGGGAAGGTTGAGAGGAAGAAAGATGGAGAAGTTGGGATAATTGTAGGAAAACCAATGGGTTGTGGGAAAATTGAGTTGTGAGTGGACAATGGACAGACACCCATTTTTTTGTATTCCTATCCCCATTTCAGGGGTGAATTGTTGTTGATATTTGGAAACCAATTCTATGGTTGGGTGGAACATTCATCCCCTGAAACTAGTTTCACAATTGTTATAAAAAGGTAAGTGTTTTTATCTTGTGTTTGATTTATATTATGGTTTTATATTATTGTGCATAAACTTTGTGTCTGAAATGATTTATATGCTATTCTATGGGAGCATATTATTTGCAATCATGTTTTATATAATTTTTGTTAAACATATGGAAATTTTTAACACATTGCGTAGTAATTAAATTATTGGTATCATAAATTTTACTATGGATTTAGTAGTGGGGACATCATATGTGTGGATGGTGTGTATATTTACATGTTATTTCATTTTTTGTATTCAATTATTTTGATAAAATCTAATAAATAAGCCAATAATAATCAATCTAGAGTCTAAGGAAATAAATTGCATAATCTAGGATTTTAGATTATTATAAGACATTTTTTGATGAAGGAATAAGCATCCATGGATCACTTTCTCCATGACCACTATCTGGTTGTCAGTGATCTTTTGCATGTCAATGGATATGTATATCTACACGACCATAGATTTCACTTCCTACATGGCCAAGTCTTGGATGGAGTAAATGCTAGTGGTTCTCCCCTCCTTTCGCTCTAGGCCAACATAGTATTGTGTATCCAATTAGTCAATGTTCATTGCACACTAAATACGAGGCCTCAACTGGCCCTCAACTCCCTAATGGTGAGTCATGTCATAAAATAAATATCCATGTGGGTTCTTAGCTCCAATGGTTTTCCCCACACTATGATGTGGTTCTCATCAAGGTGCCACATCTAGATCAAATCCCTTAAAATCCCCTCACTAGAGTGAAGTAGAGGGAAATCAAATTATTTGAGTAGGTTGTAACTAGCTAGCTCACACCTCACTATGGGGTGGGGTCTCACCTCTTGGTTAAACTCATCATATTCATGCTCTTTCTAGTGTACCAACATGGCTAACTACTGGACAAATATTTTCAAAACAGGAACCAAAAAAATTGTCAATTTGTGCGGCTTTTAATTCAAAACTAGCACAAATTGTGTGATTGTTCCTCAAATAGTAGTGAAAGTTACAAAAATGTTCTTTGAACAATCATGAAAGTCACCTACACAATTGTCCTCTAAAAATTCATGGAGCTTGTGTGAATACCCTACTTTCACACATAAATATTGGAATTGTCAATCAAATACTTGGGAGACATATTCTCATGATTATTCACTTAACAATCACAATATTTGTGTGATATACAAAGAGACAACCATGCAACCCAATTGTCTAGGTGAATATTTTATTCTCATGAGGTGCATAACTATCTAGTGGGTAGACACATGAGTGTTTCATAAACATTTTCTCAAAAATCATACAAGTTGAACAAAACCCTTGAAAATGATTCCATACTGGCCGAGTAAGCCCAGATTTCAAAAATTAAATAAATATAGATTAGGAGGAGGTTAAGAGATCTTATCTAGATCTTGCAGAATCCAAATTGGGTGGAAAATAAGTTTACAGTGAGTTGGAAAACTTGTAGGATCCAAAGTCATTATCTCAACTCATGTCGGTGAAAATGTGGTGTTCTTGTGGGTCCCACCCCTTTTTATATACCCCATTCCCAAATATATCAAGGCCCATGCAAGAGATCAAAAGGTATATTATCTATGTCACTTGCACAATGGGAATCTTGATATTTCCATCTATAAAAAGATATGATTTTTTCATTTTCACCAAAACTCTCATTGTAGGGCCATTTTTCCCACCAAATTTCAAAAAACAGGTATGCAATCTCACTAGATCCAATATTTTACACCATTTGCATTCTTGGATTTATTATCATGAGTACCTTCATTCTAAGTATTCAGTTTTATGTGTGTATGTGTTTGTGAGGAAACCATTTTTTATCCTCACAAGACATAGTGGGGCACTAATCCCCTTCCCTTTAGGTATACTTCTTCAAAATAGAATGTAGATACTCCCTCTTTGCGTATCACAATTCTAGATTGTATTCTTTCAATATAACTTTAGGTTTAATTTTCTAGATGAATAGGATGCTTCACCCATTTCCAAATGCGTTTAGTTAGTATTAGTTGATTACACTCTGTTGATGGGTCCTAAATCCCTTTAACTCAACAACAGGAACCAAACCTGCCACCGAGGCCCAATTAGATTTTGTAGCATTTGATGGTGGAATGGTTCTCCAGACCTTGTGATCCGGTCGAAATAATTGATGGGCTTTATGTTTTCTTATGAATACTTTCTCCTTCAATTTAGACTTTCTCTTTTTTCTTTTTTTTCTCTTAGGTGGGACTAATATAAGATAGGGTCGGTATAAACCAACCAGGCATCAAAATGGGAACAAACTTTAACTACTGGAGAAGAGGCTGAGCTTGGAATAACACTTACACTCTAACATGCAAACATTGATCATCTACCATAGGCCTAGTACTAATACATTAACCGTGCGGGTATTCCAATTATTGACTGAGATGCAATTTATCAAAAGAAAACATGCATGTGATAAACAATGGCAAGTAAAATAATTCACTCAACTTTAATCATCAATCACATAATAACACAATGATTAATCTTCATCATTAAAGCAAGAACTGTAAAACATTGCATCAGATAACTTATCAATATAATTAATAGCTCTTACTCATTTATGCATCCATTCATGAGACGAAATAGGAAATAATTCTTCTCCACATCCAATCATACATGCATTTGATGAAAACACAACTTGTTTTTGGTCCAAAACGGACTTCTCAATTAAAGGAAGCTCCGAAATAGTTCTTAACAAAATCAAAATGAGAGTTTCTTGCAACAACCATCAAGCCTTAACTAATCGGTCGATGCTCTTATTTATAACATAAAATTAACTAAAAATAACAACTAAAGTGCAGATAAGAAAAACAAAATTTGCCACATGGAATTCTTTATGTCAGTTTTTCTAAGAGTCATCTCAAGATATCACTTAAGAGGGTGACTCTTCTCATACTTTGACCACTTGATGAACATATCCTCACAGGTTTTGGCGTATGGGAATCTATGATGTTCCATCGGGGCCGAGTGAATCTCTCTTATCTCTACCGCATGTGCCTGATACTTTACTATACTGGCACTTAACTCCTGCAGCATAGCTTGAGCTTTGATGGGTGCTCTGTGAACTGTCGCACCTTACTTGGGGCCATATCTGTCACCTTAGCTATCTCCTTGGCCCATAATGAGTCTTTCTTGGTGTGCGACTTGATTATGTCACACAAGTTGACAAATTTATCGGGCATGCCAAACTCAGCGAGGCCGATGTATTTCATTACCCGGTTGATATTGATCCAGTTTTTCTCACACTTATCCCACTTTTCTTGAATTTCCCAATGAGGTTCCCGAGCCATTTTTTCCCAACACTCGGTCGATTTCCCTATGTGATCAAGGCTACTCTCTTTTAACACCCGAATGTCATTCTCTTCTGTATCTCGACCCTATTGGACGACACTGATGTAGTAGACTCTTTCCATGGATTGTTGTGCTTTCTCGTACCACTGCTCTATATCTTTTCATGTCTCAAGTGCCACGAGGGTGTCTTCTTGAAGATCAACTATCCTTGCAGTGAATAGGTGTCACTCGTATGTAATTTTGTTGTAGGCCTCCTGGAATTCACTGATTAGGAACATCGCGGCCTGTGTGGTTTCCTGATAGTATTTCGCCAGGTGGCGCAAATGTTCCAAGTATTTCAGGGCAGTGACCAACTCCTCTTCATCTCTTTTAGCTCTATCTAGGGTGGCATCTGTGATTTCCATCCATGTGCCGATGAGTTCGAACATCTTAGCATGCTCTGTGTTGATCATATGTTCCTCTGTAGTGATGAGGATGGAGCAATATAAAGTGATCCTTCTCTTCTTAGTGGTTCTCTGGATGATAGCCTTCCTTTTCTGATCATAAGATATGTCATGTATGTCGGCTACTTCATCCATAGGTTCAGGGATTTGTTGATATCCCTAGGTAAGTGTATTCCCCAAAATCCCAATGGTATATACTTGTTCAAGATCGAGTTCTTGAACTTCATCCCTATGTTCTCAATGCTTATCTTATGTTTGTCGCTCATCGGGGTTTGAGTATCGATTGAAATTGAGGTATCGGGAGTATTCTCAGTACTTACTTCATCCTTGGCCATCGGGACACCGATTTCCTATTGTGGAGCTCCTTCCTTTGGTTGGATTGACCCTGTCTCGTCCTTCGGGCGGTCCGCTTGAGTCTCTGGCATATTGGACAGCTGAGTGTCTAAGACACTTTTGACTTCTCATTCACTCTATGGAATCCCCTGAGCTTGAGTGTCGGGAATTGGGGAAGATGTCTTCTCTGGTTCCTTTTCTTCTTCGATATGTACCAGGGTCACAAGAGATACCTCCGGTCTCTCATCATCATCATATATATTTATAAACTCACTTAAGGGGTTTGATGCACTGGTCCTCCCTCATGCTCCGACAGTCTCTAGCTGAGCCAAAACACCTTTCGGTGATCCGGCCAGTGGCGTTGTGAATTCAGGGTAAACTAACCCAATAAATTAATTAAGGTCTATGAATTTAGGGCCGCTTGGTCCCATCTGGATTTCATCCGGGTTGTCAGTAGGGAGCTTTGCCACATTTATGATGTCTGGGTCATCTTACAACTGATCAATTATCCACTGCGCATGTTTTAACATAATTAAACCCCTCTCCTACACAACCTGAGCCTCGGGGAGACCTCTACCTTGAATCGGGTCTACTTGGGGAATCTCTATTGTTTCGGCCACTACCTGGGAAACCGCTGCTTCAAACACTATCATTTCTTCTCTGGCCCTGAGGGCCCCTTGAGTCGATTTTTATAGAATTGTTTCCTGTTCATCCAAGCTCATGGCTTTGAACCTGGTCATCTTAGGGTCGACCATCCTTTCCACCACTTCATCCCAATCTTGGGAATTTTTGGTGAATACCTCATCTTGGAATTTGTCATGGGCATATGGCCAGCAAGACAACACTTGGGATGCATGCTTCAAGACTATACCCCTTGGGTCATGTTTGCAGAAATGGTCGGTCTGGATTCAGACCTCCAATTGGCTCAGTACTTCCTCCTTGGCTTGAGTAGTGTCTTTTACTAGGTAGAAACATATATGCAATCCATAAGGTATAAATGCACGCTTCTTATCTTTCACCAAGGTAGTGTTGTAACCTTGCAAGATGGTCTGGTAGAAGATTTCCCCCATAACAAGCCATTCAAAGACATGTGTTGTTAGGATATGAGGTGATCCAGTGGACCTAAATACCCTAATGTGGGTATCATGTTTGTCCAGATACCAGTGGCCGACCTTTTCTGTCACCTTTTTTTCCGTAGTCCATAACCTCAGACACTCTTTCTTGAAAAGAATAAAATGAATGCGTGCGATGAATTCATCACAGATGAGGGAGTAGGATTTTTTGTACCTGTTCTCCCATAAAATTCTAAAGTAAATGTGGACCAGGAGTTCCTTGATGTGCCAACTCAATTTCATGATGAAAAAGACATTTTTGGCACACATGACGTCCAGTAAATACGAAACCATGTAGAAGGATGGAGCTTGTTCTATGCAGATTCTCAGCTTCTTTGAAATGATGGCTCCCCAGTTTAAACCTCTCCCAGAAATGGCCACTTTGTAAGCTAGAGGCATCCATACCTCTGAAAACCTGGAACAGTCTTTCTCCCCATACAACCAGCAGATGAGAGCCATTAGATAGATATACGACTCCCTTAAGTTGGTCGCTTGGTACCAACCGGAGGTTCGACTGGTGTATTTTTTATATTCTCTCCACCATAAATCCATCACCCAACCGATGTCATAGCTCCCATAGAAGTTTACAATGAAATTGGTTTCCAATTTCTCCTCTGGGTCTCTAAGCTTGTAATAATTTTGCACCTCTACTGGAAGGAAAACCCCGACATACTCGCCATTGTCATCATTGAGCAGACACTTCTGTGTGTCTCTATGGTCAATGAGCCATTGAAGAAGTTATATACAGGGAAACATTGGGGTTCCTCTCACTACCATGTGTAGGTATGATCATCGAATATTTGGAAAAACTTCATCATTGATCTTTCTCATGTCAAGGTCATTGTGCGGGATATATTCTAGGAATTATTCCCAGCTGATTTTATTGAAGAGTTATCCCCAGTGTGGGAGTACTTCCTTAGCCCCTGTGTTTGCCTCTATATCTCCAAAGGCTGGAGGTTGAGTGAAAACCTTCTTGGTAGATGTCCTGATGACTAGTTTCGGCCTTGGAGCAAAATCTAACTGTTTTGATTCCGCTGGGGAAGAGCCTTCTCTTACCTCTTGTTCCTTTAGCTTCGATGCTCTTGGCGATCACCTAATGTTTGGATTTCTTGGAGGCATTGTTCCTGCAATCGAAATAAAACCTTTTAGAGACTGGGTATAGAGAAAAATTGGATAAAATGCATATATGAAGTGTAAGCATACAAAATCCAGACTGGTACATATCTGTAAAGCTTGCTAAAATTGGTTATTTGATAATCATTGGATATCGACTTCTTTGAATTGATCGTTTTGATTCTCTGGATGTTCCGAGACTCCTTTGCACGTAGAATGGTTTTGTTTACAATGGTTCAAGATAATTTAAACGAGAAATAACTTATCGTATTGTATCAACCAATTAGTTCAGGTGATGAGTGAAATTCAAACAAATCTGTTACTGAATCTCTGCAAATTTAATTCATTGTGGGTTGAGAGCGGAGGCGTGGAGGGTGATGTGTTCCATCAGTAATTTGAAATGGATTTTTGATTCACACACGAAGTAGAAACTAATGTGATATTTGGAATTAATTAACCTCTTAAAATCTCAGAATGTATTCGTATATAGCGCTAAAACGTCCCATCGTGTCGTTTTCTCAGTGGGTGGATCAGGGATTGGCGATGTGCTATGGATGTTTTCGTTGATATCCTTATAAAAAAAACCTCCGACACTAATCGACTTCATCGTACGGTTCTGACATGGAAAAATATGACTCGAGACACGTGGCACTGAAGACTGGTGACTTAACTTGCGAGGATTAGTCGGAGTCGAGACTTTCTTCAAGTTGTGCATTCTAAACTAAACCTGGGATCATCAATGTCTAAATGATATCGGAGTTCGGCAATCGGGGATAAACCTATCACATTTTTTCTTTGGATTAGCTTCTTCGAAAACACCCGATGCCAAAACGCTTTGGGAATCGGTGATTGGGGAAAACTTTTTAGCATGGTCAAAAAGTTTGTCGTGATTCGATTTTCTCCGATTCTGACAAGCATGTCGGGTATCAGCTATTGATGATATCGTTTCTTTCTTTTTAAATGTTTACTCCCTTTTCCTTTTATAGATGCTGAAGGGGATCAACTATCGGTGATCTCCATATGTGATACTTGTTGTGAAACAAAACTTCCCTTTCACCGATACCGATGAAGATCGACGCTCAACGGTTGAGGCTTTCCGAGTGTTTCATTTTCACCTCTTAATTCCTTTCGATGATGAATCTTAAGCACATTGGGTTAAGTGTTTTGGATGCCAATTCCTTGCTTAATTGTTAAACCTTTTTAATTCATGGGGTTTTATAGAGTTACACAAACCTGAATAGCTGATGAGAGTCAAGAGAACAAGAAAAGACAAAACATTTCTCAAAAGGAAAATCGAATTCAGGCAGTGCAAAGATCAAGTGGTACCCAAAAAGTGAAAAATTGACATAGGATTTTTAGGGTGTGTTGAGTGCTCAACAAATGGCAACTTACTGGGAGAAATCAAAAACTATGTTCCTTCCTCGGGCTCGGCTAATGCAAAGGATGATTAGGAACTTAACTGGTTTTCATCCAAGCTTCTTTTACCCTTGCATTTGGAATTTCCCCGATTGATGCATTTGGGCCTTCCTGTGGGTTTTTTTAACCTTTATTCCACCTTATTTTCTTGTAACCTTGACTCACGCCTTCTTTTGACAAGAGTCTAGTAAAGCACTCACTAGCACTAGGCCTTTTAGTTACCTTCATTCATTTGCTACAGTGTTTCTCTATTGCCTGGAAGCATCCATAGCCCCGACAGAGTCACCCCGATGTCACAAACCTTGCTCTACTGCCAGCGAGAATCCATAGCCCCAGCAGAGATATCTGCATACCCTCTCCTATTGTGCTCTCATTTGATATAGTTGATTTCATTTCGGCAGAATTCCCTGAGCGAGCGGGAGAGGAGGACGCCTATTATTTGCAAAAGTATGAGGTGGTTAAAGTGAAACTCACTAGCTCTATCTCTGAGGTGCATGTAGTCCTTTCCATCTTTCCTTCTTTCCCTTAAGGTCTTACCAGACCACTAAGCAGATATTTCTGCATTTATCCAAAGTTGTTCATTTGTGCAAGTTAGATAGACAATCCCTTGAAACAATCACAGGTTGTTTCTTGTGCTTGTATGTGAGCGTCGATTTAGGAAGAGAGTTCTCTATGTTGCATGATTTCAGGTCAACCATTGTATTTCTAAACACAATCTTTCAAAATCTTATAAGCACGATCGCAGAAGATAATACAAAAGAATATAAATGTAAAAAGATAAATCGGGACATCAAAATACAATTTTTTTTTTTTAATGAAAATATTGTTTTATGGATTGGCCTTTTACTGAGAGGGCGTCAGGTTCCCCCCTCAGATTTTGTAGTCGATATGTTCCTAACCCAATATTCTCGGCCACCTAGAAAGGTCCAAGCCATAGGTTTTGAAACTTAGAATGTTTTCCTTTAGGCTCATTTGCTCTGTCCCACTTTAAGACTAAGTCTCCTACTTCACAATTCTTTTCTTTAGCCTTATGTTTATCAAACCACCTTTTAACTATCTGATGGTGGGCTACAAACTTTGATTTATATTTCTCCCTTTATTCTTCTAGCATGAGCAGGGTGTCAATTCTTTGTTATATGACTAATGAAGGATCCCCTCTGGAATCTTTGGCAAGTTGAAGAGATGGAAGATAAAGCTCGTTCAGGACAATGGATTCCTGCACGTATACCAAAAAGTATGGGGAATTCCCTATAGCTTCCTTGGGTGTGACTCTATCAGCCCATACAACATTATGAAGTGCATTATGCCAATTCTTCTGGTTGTCTACAATTGTTCTCTTTAATATTCTTACTAAGTTATTATTAGTTGATTCCGCCACTATGTTTCCCTGTGGATAATATTTTGCGGAGTATCTAATTATTATTCCTTTGTCTAGAGAAAACTTCGTTAATAGGGTGGAAGAAAAGTAAGTTGAATTATAAAAAACAAGGACATAAGGGACACTAAATCTTGTGAATAGTTGTTGTTCTATGAATTGGATTACCAGCTTCTCATTTACACGAGTCAGGGGAATGGCTTCTGCCCATTTTGTGAAATAATCGGAGGCAGTAAGTATGTATTTATGTTGTTTTGAAGAACTTGGTGTAATTTCCCCTATGATATCTAACCCCCATTACTCAAAAGGCCTAGAAATAGTCACTAGTTGGAGTGGAATTGTTGCTCTCTTCTCCCTCCCATTGCTTATTTGACATGTTTTACAGTTTCTATCGTAGGTGTGAGCGTCCTTGAACAAAGTGGGCTAATAATAGCCAGCTCTCATTATCTTATGAGCGGTGGTGTCCCCTGCAAAATGTCCACCTACGGGACCATCATGGATCTCCTTAAGAACCTTGTCCACATATTCATGTTCAAGACATCTTAAAAGTACCCCATCATATTTAACCCGGAAGAGTACCGAATTTATGAGGCGATATTGTGCGGATTTTAACCTGAGATCTCTCCTTTCCCTAGGGTTCAATTTTTCTAAGCAAGTCCCATGGTGCAGGAGATAATTCAATTTCTTATACCAAGACTCTTTGCCTAGGGAGATGTATGAAGCTTCACCACACCATAGTTTCATTTCATTCTCCCATCCGGGGTATTCATTACTTGGTCCTGAGCTTCGACTGCCAATTTGCACAACCCTTGTCCTTTAACAAGTTTAGTAGGTTTTATATCTAGATAAAATTCTTGGACTACTGCCATCTAGTTCCCTCTTATTTCCCCCATCTCTTGTTGAGTAAATAGGGATCGAACCACGGGGTGAGGCACGATTACTTTGGTATGGTTCTTGACAATGTAAGATCTGAAATTGTTTACTGCTTTATGAACTACATAAGCCTGTTTATCTATAGCAGGATTGTTTATTTCAGCACCTTGGAGGTTAGTTCTCATGAAAGACACTGGAACTTCATTTTTTTCATCATCCATCTGAGTTAATACCGCAGTTAACGATTGGTCGGAGGAGAAAGTATAGAGGAAGAAATATTTGTTGAAATTTGGACTTCACAGCACTGGGGCTTGAGAGATTGTAGTTTTAATATTGATGAAGGCCTCCTTCTGCTCATCATCCTTGTGAATAATTCTTTGTAAAGGTTTGATAGTTTCCGTGAAATCGAGGGTGAATTTCCTCAAAAAATTGATTTTCTCGAAGAACGGTTGCATAACCTTCTTGTTGTAAGGTAATGGAAGTTGAGATATGGCCTTAATTCTTTCTGGGTCTATGAAGATACTTGCTTGAGATATAATGTGGCCTAACAAATTACCTTCCTCGACACCAAAAATAGTTTTCTTAGGGTTTGAGGATATGTCACATTTCCTACACCTTTCAAAAATCTGGGTCAAGTGTTGGATGTGACCTTCTCTGTTTTTCGAATACACAGTCACTTCATCCAATTAAACTACAACAAACTTGTTGATTAGTCCCTGAAATACTATGTCCATGGACCTATGGAAGGTCTCTCCTGCATTGACTAACCCAAAAGGCATGTGATTGTAAGTGAAGGTTCCCCACTTGGTTCAGAACGTAGTTTTCAAGCAGTCTTCTTCTAAAACTAGAACTTGGTTGTAACATGAGAAATTGTCTAGTAAGGAGAAAATTTCAGAGATAGACACGATCTGCAGGAGTTGCTCCATTGGTGGGACTAGGTAGTTGTCTTTTCTGAATCTTTGTTGAGATTTCTGAAATCTACACATAGGCAAATCTCCCCAGACCTTTTTTCTTATAGGAACCAAATTTTCTACCCATGCAGAGTGTCTAACCTGGAAGATAATTTTGGCATCTAACAGTTTCTTTAACTCCTGACACATGAGATGCTCTAGGGATGGATGGTATTTTATGAGCTTTTGCTGGAAGGGTTTTACTTCAGGATTTAAAGGGATAGTGTGTTGGATGATACAGGTATCATAAGTTTTCAGATATCGGTAGGACCACACCAATATATCTTGATATTGTTTGAAAAGTTTGAGATAGGCCTTCCTTTCCTCTTTAAATATTGTCTTGCCTAGGTTTACATTTTTGGGGATTTTCGAGGTTTCGAGATTTATAGTTTCATGCATGGGACATGACCTACTGGTCTTCATGGTTTTTGACCCTTTAAATCTCTCCCCTAGATCAAAAAGGTTTTCTAAATTGGCTATTCCCTTCAGGATTGTGTGAGACTTTGATCTGTCAGTTGGTTAATCTGTCCAAGGATTGACCTCTGTTGATTGTTCCTGGAATACTTCATCATAAATAGCCAAGTCTTTGAAATTATCTTGGTTAGTCAGAAATTTTATGATCTGTTCATCTCCTTCAATGAACTTCCAACTAGAAATGTTGTTGGGAACCGATGGTTTGTAGAGTAGCTCCACAGTGAAAAGGGAGGCTTCATAATCTTCTAGAGGTGACAACCTTGAAGCAGTGGTGGCTAGGGAATCAACAAGAATGTTCTTTGCTCTAGGAATCATTGTAATGTTGAAAGCTTCAAAATGCTCTATTAACCTGTGCACTTCCTATTGGTATTTCTTTAAGTGCAAAGAGTTGCAATGTATAGTATTCCTTACTTGTCTAACAATGATTTTAGAATCTCCAAAAACATTCAATTATTTGACATTTAGGTCTATGGCTTTCTTTATCCCCTGTACTAGAGCTTCATGCTCGGCGGTATTTTTTATTGCACTCAAACTCAAGTCTACAAGATAGAAGATATCGTTTACCTTTAGGATTAATGAGGTTGCACCCTGCCCCAGACCCTTCTTGTGATTTAGAACCATCAAAGTATAAGGTACAAACTTGTGGGAGAAATATATCAAATTCTTCTTTCTTGTCACTTTCCTCTTTTCCTCCTGTTTGTTCTGTGATTTCTAACGCAGGTTCTTCGCAAAAAAGGGTTTCTTTTGCCGCTGTTGGCAATTCCTCTAGAAAAACCATTTCAGATTTTTGGGTAAGGGGAACATTAGATGAGAGGGGGGAGAAATTTCCGAAGTCGAAATCACATGAATAATTGCCTAACACAGGGAAATATGTCGATGAGGGTTCATTAAGGGTTTCTAAGTTAATGACAGTATGTTTTAGATATCTTTCCCTATCGATTCTGATCATGTTTGTGTGCCCTTTTAATGGTAACCAAAGGTGAGCCTAGTCTGTACTAAAGTATCCGTTTAACTTCTCAGACCAATCTCAACTTAATAATAACCCATAAGCTTCTAGGATATCTACTACAATGATGTCAATCACTTGCACAATTTTAGGATGGGTCACTATTCTGATCATTACATCTTTGACTTCTCCCATGACTTTCACCTAGGTTCTGTCTAGTTGTATTACATGTTTATCACTTTTGAGAGGAACGACATTTAATTTTTTGCAAATAGACAAGGGAATAACATTAGAATATGCTTTTGAATCAACCAAACAATTATGGAGATTTATGTTGAAAAATTCAAATGTTAAAAGGAACGGTGGGACAAAAGGTTTTCCCTTCTTATCTTCAGAGAAGGCGTTCATAGTTGGTTTATTCCCTAGAACTGTGGGAGTTGGATTTCCTCCCTGATCAGTGCTTTTTGTAGGTTTTTCTATTGATTTCAAAGCTTGTAACAGGAAGACCTTTTGCTAAGGGATCCTACATATGTCCATAACTGATATATTAGCCTTCAACTTCTTCAAATATTCAACTATGTTGTAATCCAGCTTGGGAGATTCCCATGTATGGATGTTTATAGGGTTTCTTCGGGGGGAAAAGGTTCTTTTAGGTGATCGGGAGCTAGATTTCCTCCCAGATTTGGGGTCGCAATAAGGTTGTTTGAGACAGGATGACCCCTACTTCGTGTTTTCACACCCGATACTTCCCCAGGTAGTCCTTAAACCTCAAACAGGTCATCGGAAGGCATATCTAGGTAAGGATCCCATATCATCATGGTTGTTTCTTGTGGTGGATCAACCTCTTCCTGATCGACGATATTTATAGTTGACCCACTTGGTTGTTCAGTTAGGGAGACCTCATCCAGAAAATGATTTTCCATCAAATTCATGGCATGCACCCATTGAGATAAGTCTCTTTCAGAGTGATTCTCTTGGTGATAAGTGCAAAAAGAGTTGGATGCTAAATTTCCCAGATCAATGTTTAAGTTGGCTGGGGGAGGTTCAATTGCTTTGAATGGTGGATTTATTTTAAAGAAAGGATTATAGGGACTTTGGAATTGGCTTCCCTCCCTTGCACTTCTCTTCATGTCTATGATTTCATTTGATATATTTTTTACCATGCATTGTAGGTCCTCTATGTCCCCACTTCCTTTTTCAGGAGCTTGTTATGCTTGTTTCCCTAGGGTTATAATAAGTAATAATCCTCTCTGGGGAGGACGTTGAGCTTCTTTATTAACTAAGGAGACTTGAATTTATTTGCATACTTTCATTTGGAGCTCTATCATTTTGGCTTCTTCAAAATTCTCAATCAGGGTTCGTTTGGCAACCCTCTTCACAAACATGGAAATAAAAGCTAGGAGAGCATTAACATATACTTCGATTTTCCGCTCCTGAGTAGGTTTAGATTCGGGCTGTAATTTGTTTAATATGGTGGTAAATATTTTATTAAAATTTTTGACATTTTCCTTCGAACTGATGGAGACAACGAACAATTCAACCATCAAATCTTCTATAGTGGTTTCTTTGGAAAATTTATCTAAAAAATCCTTCTGAAACTTCGTCCAACTAGTTATGGACCCTATAGGTAAGTTAAAATACCACGTGGAAGCCGAATTCTTGAACGTGTAGGGGAATATCTTGCATACTACATCTTCATCCTAGACATTCATAAATCTGATAGCTAATACGAATTTCTTGATATGGTCTTCAGGCAATCCTGGGGTTTCAGGGTCAAATTTAGGAAGTAACTTCTCTGGGTGTTGGGGAAGATTGTGTACTTGTCTAGGGATGGCCAAAGAATCTCTAGCCAAACAAGGTTGATTATTTTGAGGTGATTTTTCCACTTCTTCATCATGGTCATGGCTATCTTCCATGTCTTCATATCTCGAGTTAAACCCTTCTTCTTCTAAAAACTCGTCAGGCTTGGAGAAGTTACCAGTCGGTGTCTCAGGGATTATATTAAGAGGATGTTTGATTTAGGTAAGGGAGAAATCTATTAGGTTTTCTACTGTGTGCACAAAAACTTGGTCGGGGGCATCAACCACTGGTATGATTATTTTTTTTCCTCGAGGAAGTATCAGAACTAGGGACAATGCACCAATTTGTCGGGCGTATGCTCTTGTGATTCTTCTGAATTTATTCAATTCCTCGTGAAGGAGAGCGTAAGGTATGTCTGGGTACAGGAGTTCTTCCTCATGTTGAGGTGAGTTACTCATTTCAGGAGCACTCAATGTGTGTGGGTTGTCTTGGGAATGACTATCCATGCATGTGGGTTGTTTTGAATCTACATGTTGTCTGAAATATTATGTGAAATATGTATTCGGCCATTCATTCTTTAGGCCCTCCTTCTAGTGCCAATTATGTTGATGGGTCCTAAATCCCTTTAACTCAAAAGAAGGAACCAAACCCACCACCAAGTCCCAATTAGACTCTGTAGCGTTTAATGGTGGAATGGTTCTCTATACCTTGCGATCCGACCGAAATAATCGACGTGCTTTACGTTTTCTTGTGAAGACTTTCTCCTTCAGTTTGAACTTTATTTTTTTTGTATTTTCTCTTAGGTGGGACTGATATAAGATAGGGTCAGTATAAACCAACCAGGAAATAAAATGGGAACAAACTTTAACTACTAGAGAAGAGGTTGAGCTTAGGATAACCCTTACACTCTAGCATGCAAACAATGATCGTCTACCACAGGCCTAGTACTAATACATTAACCATGCGGGTACTCCAATTACTGACTGAGATAGAATTTATCAAAAGAAAACATGCATATGATAAACAATGGCAAGTAAAATAATAACCTCAAATTTAATCATCAATCACATAATAACACAACGATTAATCGTCATCATTAAAGAAAGAACTGTAAAACATTGCATTAGATAACTTAGCAATAGAATTAATAGCTCTTACTTATTACTGCATCCATTCATGAGACAAAATAGGAAATAATTCTTCTCCACATCTAATCATACACACATTTGATGAAAACACAACTTGTCTCTGGTCCAAAGGGATTCTCAATTAAAGGCATCTTTGACAAAAACCATCGACCCTTAACTAATTGGTCGATTCTCTTATTTATAACATGAAATTAACTAAAAACAACAACTAAAGTAAAGATAAGAAAAAAAAAATTCTCCACATGGCATTCTTTCTGTCCGTTTTTCTAAGAGTCATTTAAATATATCACTTAATAGGGTGACTCTTCTCATACTCTGACCACTTGATGAATAGATCCTCGTAGGTGTTGGCGTATAGGAATCTATGTTATTCCATCAGGGTTGAGAGAATATCTCTTATCTTTACCGCTTGTGTCTGATACTTGACTATACTAGCACTTAACTGCTGCAACATAGCCTAATCTTTGATTGGGTGCTCTGTGAACTATCTCACCTAACTTGGCACATTATATGTCACCTTAGCTATCTCCTCGGCCCCTAATGATTCTTTCTCAGTGTGTGAATTGACTATGTTGTGCAAGTCAACAAAGTCATCGAGCATGCCAAACTAGCGGAGGCCGATGTCTTTCATTACCTGGTTGATCTTGATCCAATTTTTCTCACACTTGGCCCACTTTTCTTGACTTTCCCGATGAGGTTCCTGAGCCATTTTTTCCCAATACTCAGTTAATTTCCATATGCGATCAAGGCTACTCTCTTTTAACACCTGAATGTCGTGCTCTTCTATATCCCGACCCTGTTGGACCACACCAATGTAGTCGACTCTCTAAATGGCTTGTTGCGCTTTCTCGTACCACCGCTCCATATCTTTCCACATCGCAATTACCATGAGGGTCTCTTCTTGGAGCTCGGCTATCCTTGCAGTGAATAGGTGTCGCTCGTCTATAAATTTGTTGTAGGCCTCCTGGAATTCACTCCTTAGGAACACTGTGAAATGTGTGGTGTCCTGATAGTATTTTGCTAAGTGGCGTAAATGTTCCATTTCTTTCAGGGTAGCGGCCAGTTTCTCTTCATCTTTTTTAACTCTGTCCAGGGTGGCATCTATAATTTCCATCCCTGCGTCGATGAGTTTGAACGTCTTAGCATGCTCTGTGTTTATCAAATTTTCCTCTGTAGTGATGAGGATGGAGTGATCTAAAGTGATCCTTCTCTTCTTGGTGGTTCTCTGGACAATATCCTTCTTTTTCCAATCATAAGCTATGGCATGTATGTTGGCTACTTCATCCACGAGTTCGAGGATTTGTTGATCTCCCCAGTTAAGTGTATTCCCCATACTCCCGATGGTATATACTTGTTAAACATTGAGTTCTTGAACTCCATCTCTGTGTTCTAAAGGCCCGACTTCTATTTGTCGCTCATCGGGGGTTTGAGTACCGATTGAAATTGTGGCATCGAGGGTATGCTCGGTACTTACTTGATCCTTGGCCATTGGGATGCCTATTTTCTATTGTTGAGCTCCTTCCTTTGGTTCGCCTGAACCTGGCTCATCCTTCGAGATGTCTGCTTGAATCTCTGGCATATTGGGTAGATGAGTGTCTAAGACACTTTCAACTTCTCATTCTCTCTGTGGAAGCCCCTGAGCTTGATTTTTCGGGAACTAGGGAATATGTATTCTCTGGTTCCTTTTCTTCTTTGATATACACTAGGGTTACAAGAGATACCTCCGAGCTCTAATCATCATCATATATCTTTATCAGCTCACTTAAGGGGTTTGACGCACTGGTCCTCCCTAATGCTCCGACAGTCTCTAGCTGAGCTGAAACAACTGTCGTCAATCTTTTCAGTGGCATTGTGAATTCAGGGTCATCTAACTCAGTAATTTCATCAAGGTCTATGAATTCAGGGTTGCTTGGTCCTGTTTGGCTTTCATTTGGGTTGTCGACAGGGAGCCTTTGCCCATTTATGATGTCTGGGTCATCTTGCAGCTGATCAATTATCCGTTGCATATGTTCTAACATAAGTAACCCCCTCTCCCACACGTTCTGAGCCTCGGGGAGACCTCTACCTTGCATCAGGGCTACCTGGGGAATCTCTATTTTTTTTACCACTACCTGAGAAACCACTGCTTCGGCCACTATAATTTCTTCTCTGACCTTAAGGGACCCTTGAGCCGATTGGTCTAGAATTGTTGCATGTTCATCTAGGTTCCTGTATTTGAACCTTTTCATATTACAGTCAACCATCCTTGCTACCACTTCATCCACGTCTTGGGCATTTTCGGTGAATACCTCATCTTCAAATTTTTCATGGGAGTATGGCTAGCAGGATGACACTTGTGATGTGTGCTTCAAGACTAGACCCCTTGGGTCATGTTTGTGGAAACGACATGTCTAGAATCATAACTCCAATTGGCTCAGTCCTTCCTGCTTGTCTTGAGCGGTGTCTTTTACTTGGTAGAAACCTATATGGAATCCATAAGGTACAAATATTTTCTTCTTATCTTTCACTAGGGTAGCGTTGTAACCTTACAGGATGGTTTGGTAGTAGATTCCCCCACAACAATTCGGTCGGGGACATGTGTTGGTAGGATATGAGGTGCTCCAGTGGCCTCGAATAACCTAATGTAGGTATCACGTTCGTCCAAATACCAATGATCGACCTTTGTTATCACCTTTTTTTCCGCTACCAATAACCTCGAATAGTCTTTCTTGAAAAGAATAAAATGAATGTGTGTGATGAATTCATCGCAGATGAGGGAGTATAATTTTTTGTACATGTTCTCCCATAAAATTCTGAAGTAAACATGGACTAGGAGTTCTAAGATGTTCCAACTCAATTTCATGTCGGCAAAGACATTTCTGGTGCACATGACATCCAGTAAATATGAAGCCATGTAGAAGGATGGAGTCTCTTCTTCTTTCGACGTCTGATCCTGTTTTATGCAGATGCTCAGCTGCTTTGAAATGATGGCTACCCAGTTGAAAAATCTCTCAGAAATGGCCACTATGTAAGCTAGAGGAATCCATGCCTCTGAAAACCTAGAACAATTTTTCTCCCCATACAATCGACAGATGAGAGCCATTAGATAGATATATAGCTCCCTTAAGATGGTTGTCTGGTACCAGTCAGAGGTCCGATTGTTGTATTTTTTATCTTCTCTTCACCATGAATCCATCACCTGACCGGTGTCGTGGCTCTCATAGAAGTTTATGATGAAATCAGTGTTCAGTTGCACCTCTGGGTCTCTAAGCTTGTAATAAATCTGCACCTCTACTGGAAGGAAAACCCTGACACACTCGCCATTGTCATCGTTGATCAGGAACTTCTGTGTGTCTGTGTGGTCTATGAGCCATTGCATCAGTTATATATAGGGAAACATCGGGGTTATGCTTGTTACCATGTGCAGGTATGATTGTCAAATATTTGTAAAAAATTCATCATCGATCTTTATCATGTCGGGGTCATTGTGCGGGATATATTTCGGGAATTCTTCCCGGCTGATTTTCTTGAAGATTTCTCCCCAGTGTAGGAGTACTACCTTGGCCCCTATGTTTGACTCTGTATCTCCAAAGGCCATAGGTTGAGTGAAAAGCTTCTTGGTAGATGTCTCGATGATTAGTTCCGACATTGGAGCAAAGTCTAACTATTTTGCGCCCACTGGGGAAGAGCCTTCTCCTACCTCTCGTTCCTTTAGCTTCGGTGCTCTCAACGATCGCCAAATGTTTGGATTTATTTGAGACATTGTTTCTACAATTGAAATAAAACCTTTTAGAGACTGTGTATAGAGAAACACTGGATAAAATGTATATATGAAGTGTAAGAATAAAAAATCCAGACTCGTACATACTAGTAAAGCTTGCTAAAACTGATTATTCGGTACTCACGGGATCTCGATTTCTTTGAATTTCTCATTTCGCTTCTCTGGATGTTCTGAGACTCCTTTGTGCACATAATGGTTTCATTTACAATGGATCAAAATAATTTAAAAGGTAAATAACTTACCATATCATATCCACCAATTAATTCAGGTGATGAGTGAAATTCAAACAAATCTATCGTCGAATCTCTACAAATTTATTTCATTGGGGTTGACGACGGAGGCATGGAGGGTCATGTGTTCTATTAGTAATTTCAAACAGATTTTTGATTCGTACACGAAGTAGCAACTAATGCGATATTTGGAATTAATTAACCTCTTAAAAGATCAGAATCTAATCGTATCTAGCGCTAAAACATCCCATCCTGTCGTTTTCTGAGTGGGTGGATCAGGGATTGGTGATGTGCTATGGACGTTTTTTTTTATATCCTTTTGTGAAAAACCTCCGACGCTGATCGATTTCATCGTATGGTGCTAATGTGGAAAAACTTGGCTCAAGACATGTGGCACTGAAGACTGGTGACTCAACTTGCGAGTATTAGTCGGAGTCGGGACTTTCTTCAAGTTGTGCATTCTAAACTAAACCTGGGATCACCAATGCCAAAAAGATACCGGGGGTCGGCAATCAGGGATAAACCTATCACGTGTTTTCTTTGGATTAGCTTCTTTGAAAACGCTCGATGTCAAAATGCTTCGAGAATCGGTGATCGGCGAAAACTTTTTAGCATGGTAAAAATTTGCGTTGCGATTCGATTTTCTCTGATTTCGACAAGTGCATTGGGTATCGACTATCGACGATATCGTTTCTTTCTTTTTAAACATTTACTCCCTTCGCCTTTCACCGATGCCGAAGGGGATCAACTATCAGTCATCTCCGTATGTAATACTTGTCGTGGAACAAAACTTCCCTTTCATCGATATCAATGAAGATTGACGCTCAGTGGTTGAGGCTTTCCTAGTGTTTCCTTTTCACCTCTTAATTCCTTCTGTTGTCGAAACTTAAGAGCGTTGCGTGAAGTGTTTTGGCTGCCAATTCCTTACTTAATTTTTAATCCTTTTTAATTCCTGGGGTTTTATAGAGTTACACAAACCTGAATAGATGATGAGAGTCAAGAGAACAAGCAAAGAGAAGACATTTCTCAAAAGGAAAATTGAATTCAGAGAGTGTAAAGATCAAGTGGTACCCAAAAAGTGAAAAATTGACATAGTCTTTTTAGGGTGGGTTGAGTGCTCAACACACTCCAAACTCATGGGTTGTATTGGTTTTAGAATCCCATTGCATCACCAACATCCATGCTTCTATTTCCCCAAGCTTGGGAGTCTATATACTATGCATCTGAAATAATAACCTCATGACTATTTCTCCTTATATTTCTCACCCATACCTCTGAACTCCTAGTAGTTCACATTTTTTGTGGTTCATTATGTTGAATGCTTCATTTTTTTTTCATTGACCTCTAGACTTCTCCATGAGAAATAGGTCATATTCATTCCAATTCAACATTCATTTACCCTCTAAGGAGACCCACCCAAGGGCCCCCCTCCTTGCTCACTTTCACTACTCTAGCCACACTTGTTAGAGAAAACTGGTCACATGTTTGGGGAACTCATTTACTTTTCTTTAAATTATCCATTTTATATATTATTTTATTAATTAATAATTGAAAAAAAAAATCAAAAATAAAAATACGAGGGAAAATTCAACACTCATACTATCTTGTCCAAAGGAGTATTTTTCAAACTCGGTGGTTGTCCTTCTCACCCTTGGTCAGAAAATTTCCACGGAGTCACCTATTCTTGCAATGATTCTAATTGTTTATAGTACCTCGTGTATCCCAATATGTATCACTATTATTCCTAAAGTTACCTTCATCAACCATTTATTCATTGCCTCCACTTATCCTTCGTTTTAGTTTGACATACTCTTAGCATGTATGATTACACCCCTGACATTATATCATATTATGTTTAATTGGATTTTGACTAAAACCATCATTAGTCTTCATTTATGCTTTACCCAAGGGATGTCTTGAGTCACATCCTTATTGTCTACATAACCCATAATTATCAAAATCCCCCCAAATTACAATTCCATATATGGTACATCCTCAATTTATTTCAAATGGCCACTTATCCCTTGTTTTCGCTTCTTCATTCCTTTTGACACCAACTCATGTTTTATAGGATTTTTTTTGTCTTTTAGTTCTCATTCCCATTATTTATGGTGAACCCCAAACTAGATAGAGAGTGTCATCATTTCTCTATGCTTTAGTTGAACCCCCAATGTTTGATGTTACGTCATTATCACATAAGGGTGACTTATACATTGCAATAGTTGCAACTTCTAGTTCTAGTTGAAGACCACTAATATTTATTGACTATTAATTCATTTAGTAAGGATCACTTTTCAAAATATCCCCATATGTTCCAGGGTCTCCTCTCACATGAGTAATCCTCTACTGCTACTAGTGCCCCAAAGGGAAATGCATATATCTATATCACAGATTCTCCAGTTACGATATTGTTCACTATATTCCCGTACTGATGAGTCTTGATGTTCAAATATGTGCATAAATCACATATGTATTCTATTGTAATGCATTAAATAATAATTTCATAATCATGGTAATTCCTATCTCATTAGTATAAGAGATCATTTTCACAGGTATGTTTGGTTATTTGTAGGTGGGTTTCATCACTTCTATGTAGGAAGTACTTTATTCATGGTCAAATCTCTCTCTCTCTCTCTCTCTAAGTAGTCTTTAAAAGATTCAAGCACATGGAAAAAAAACTATGATGTTTAAGCTATATAGTATATCCTAACCCCACACATCAAGAGGGAACTGGTATCACCTTAATTTTACTCTCAAGAGACACTCAAGTGGTTTTATAAAGACATCATCAGTTGGTAAGAATAGAACATAATAAAGCTACCCCATGGCTACTTTACATCACCACAAAAGAGCAGGTAAAAACATTATAAAATGGGTTTTCATAGACTTGCATGGCCCTCTTGTTGATATTATGGTAGCTCCGGGAGGTATTTACCTCCACGTGTAGACTTGACGAGAAAATAATATTCCAAAAAGCAAGAAGAAACCCTAATGAGTTGGGTAATAACCCTAGAAGACAAGTCAACTCAAGAGGATAACTTGTATTAGGTTATTAGCCTCCAAGAGAAGAAGTCAGCTAGAAGAAATATTATATACTAAAGAATTAGTACCCAGAATGAGAAGTCGGCCTTGGTAGTTTGCCAGATTTAGTATAAATACAGGAGGTCAGTCTTCATTTTGGCCAGTATTCTCAGAACTACAGAGCACACTTGTGTGCACTGTAGTTGGGCAATTTTGTGCGCAAGTCTGGAGGAGAGCTATCATTCCAGTTGCTGCAGCTGGAAAATTTCTTTTTGGCTTGGACTATCTCTTGGTTATGGTTTGGACTATCTGATCAGCTCTTGTTTGGTGTGCTATCCTTGGAGAAAGGTGTGATACCCTTTGTTTGGCTATCTAGCCTAGGGTTTGCTTCCGGAATGATTCTCTGTCAAGGTTAAGGTGCTCGGAGGGTGGCTTCGGCCTATGGTTGGGTGACAATAGTGATATTGTCTATGGTAAAACAAGCACATCCATCATATTCTAACATTTTATGGTCCCACACCTCCTTCATTTAGTCTAAGCACTGGAAGGGATCTTATCCATAAGGATATTGAGCTCATTGAAGAACTGTTCCTAGGGTTTCTAGTAGGAGTAGTCACAAAAGCATTGCTGCTAGGGTTACTAGCAGGTGCAGTTGCAGAAACCCTAATCCTCTCATTGAGAAACCTTAAGTGAAGGGATTGACCTAATTTTCGGATAGACCAATGCGCCCTATCCTAGTGCATCTCTTGTACTCTCAGCATGCCAAGATGTCAAGTTTGAGCTTTTGGTCAAATCTAGGGTTGACCAAGTCAAAGTAGCCATGACTTACTCTATGAAGTCAGAAAGCAAGTTAGATGGAGCTTCTAACTTCAGAGCATGGAAGACAAGAATTTACCTCATCCTTTCAAAGAACAAAGTGTTGGATATCATGAAAGGAAAGATCGTGGAAACAGAGTTTGAAGAAGGAAAAGAGAAGGAGCCGCAGAACGTTGCACTTATGGAGAAGTTCAAAGATGGTGACATCAATGCCATGAGTATCATAGTGGACTCTATAAAAGACCACTTGATACCCTACATCTCCCATCTTGGCTCATTAAAGAAGATGCACGATGCCCTAACAAACCTCTTCTTAGTCAGAAACAATGGACAAGTAATGAGTTTGAAGAATGAGCTCTATGACATGAAGATGAATGATGATGATAGCATAACATCATACTTTGTGAGAATCTCTCAGTTAAGAGATCAAATACAAGCTATTGAAGAGATCATTTCAAAGAAGGAATTGGTAAACATAGTACTCAATGGTCTTCCCAAGACATGGGATTCATTTGATGGAAGCATGAACACAAGGAAGGAGTACCATACATTTGGATAACTTTGGACTTGTTGTGCCCAAGAAGAATCAAGGATAAGTGAAAAAGAGAAATCCCAAAAGAAGTACGATGATCAAGACTTCACAGCAAGACTCAATAATTTCAGGAACAAAAGGAAGTTTGGTTCAAGGAAGAAGCCAAATCAAAAGAAAGATATGTCAGAAATACAATGCTTCAACTATCAAAAGTATGTTCACTATAAGAATCATTGTCCCGAGCTAAAGAAAAGAAAGGAGACACACGAATCATTAGTTTCCGAAGAAAAGGAACCTACAAAGAAGACCAAGCAGGATAAAACAAACTTCTTCTTCTAAAGACAAGGTAACAATACTCTTCATAGTTCTTGTACATATCTTGTTTGCATACTTTCTATACATATCTTGTACATCTATCTTTTAGAAGATAATATGTTCAAAGAAGAACTATACCTATGGAATAACAACAAGATAAGGATTGTTATCATTATGACTACAAGTTAGATGAAAGTATGAAGTACATCAAACAAATCATGTGGAAGTTATTACATAAGTAACAGCTGCAAGATAAGCCAAAATCAGCAATCAAGAAGAAATTGGAGAAAGACTTATGACACCTTGCAGAAGGAAATAAGGATGCAGACGGAAGTGTGGACTTTGATAGATGGAGGGAACCGATCATATAAAGAAGAACATGCATTCATGCATGAAGAAAGGATTAGGAGGGAGCTAATCCTATGATCCCTTGAAGATGATGAAGTATATATCCATGGTAGCATCCATGAAAAGCAGTACGTGTTCAGTTCAACCTTAGAAGAAGTCTTCTTCGAAGAGAAGACTTAAAGTATCCCTGGTTGTCCATCCACATCCATGATCCTATGATGAAATAAAGAAGTGGAATCTTTAGGGCATGGAATCTATAAGAAACTCCATGGAACCAAGAGATAAAGAAAAACATGAGGAAGAACATGAAGATTCCAAGAAAGAAAGAGAAGCCAGAACAACCAATCACCGTATCGAGAATCACAGGACTACCATCCTGATATGAACTCACCAAAAATAAATCAAGCAGAGGAAATGAAAAGTGTGATGAAGAACAGTGTATGAAAGACTTATGAATGCAAGCATTGTAAGGTCCAAAACTAGAAGTTCCCCCAGATGGAGGGAGAAGACTATGATGATTGTTTTCTCCAAGTAAACCAGACATACCTATACCTGAGCCAGTATATCGTCCACAATATCCATGGGTTGGAGTTTACATGTAGAGAAACCTCAAGGCTTTGAGGTATACCAAAAAGATACCCTTGTATGCAGATGGAAGAAGACAACTTGGTGAAGAACCTCCAATGCAAAACATAAGCATGGTGAAGACTTTCTATATTAGAGATATTGTATCAGAATGGTTACTCAGAAGCTCAGAATGATGGATTGATAATCCATGACAAAATCTCACAATGGCAGGAGAAGTACCATTTAGATATGTTCCAGTATGACCCTTGCCATGATGTTATGAGCTAGCAAGAAACCAAGAGGAATCCAACAATGATATACTAATCAGAGCTATATGAAGCCTTCAGAGAAGACTAGTGTTCCAGAAAGACCGAAGTGCATTTAAGATCAAGCATTACATTCTCCAGAAAAGAGAAAGTGGTTCTCAAATATATATCTCCACAGATGAGGAGATAATCAAAATTTTTGATAAAGCCTCTATCCAAGATGAAAGAGTTTGTGTACTCAAGATGGAGCTCATGGAGACGAATTCCTTATTAAATGAAAATGAAGAGATGACTCCCTGGTTGGGAGGGATCACTGATGTGTTATTGATTTATGGACAATCATTTTTCATTTTTAAAAATGGTCCACGATGAGCAGTTCTTTTCTAGTTCGGAAAGTGGTTTGAGATTTTTGACGGACAGGCATTTTCTAGTTTGGAAAATGGTCCAGATCGAATGAACATTTTCATAATGAAAATGGTTCTATGGATTGTTGATGTACCATAGATAGTTATTTCAAATTGTGGTTAACATGGGGAATGGTCTAGGACAATCTCTCTTCTTGATGGTTAATCAAGAAGACTGGTTTGCCTCGCCAGAAAGTCATTCTTTCGAGGATCACAGTTGTGAGAAGATTCAAAGAATGGTTCATTTTGGAGGTTGGTGTAGGACATTCATTTCCTTTGGAAATGGTCCGGACAATCATTCCTTAGTGAAGATTCATTCTCTTTAGGTTGCACTTTGTTTAGTGTCGGAGGGATGACCCAGGGTGGGGAATGGTCCAGGTTCAACAATCAGGGACAGACATTCCTTAGGGCAGACTCACTCTCTCTAGGTTGCACTTTGTTTAGTGCTGGAGGAATGGCCCAGGGTGGGGAATGGTCCAGGCTCATAAATTAGGAAAATTATTCTTCCTTGATTGATAAGAATAGTCCAGATAGCTCATCATTGATGTTTGACTTTCTGAGGGCAGATACTCTTCCATATCTCACAGGTGTGAGTGGAAGAATAGCCCAGATGATTCAGATTATATCAGAACAATGTTTTCTGTGTAGGCTGATATCAAATGATTGTTATGGATACTGTATGTCTCTGGACAGTAGATGCATGCTACTGTGGTGGATGTGTTCCACTGATTATGATTATATGTCATTGATCAATTATCTATGTGCTACTTGGTGTGGTAGTGTACCACTGGATAGTAGTTGTGTACTACTATGGATAGACACAGTTGTGTTCTATTGAATGACTTTGTTATGATTTCCTTGAAGACTATCAATAGTGTTGGAAAATGTTTAATCAGCTAGATGGATGATCAATGGACAGAGATTTCCTAGACGAAAAATGGTCCAGGACATATGTCCAGATTAGAAGAATGGTTCTTGTGTCACTCTGTGGAGTGAGTGACTTATCCAGCATCATGTCTGATTACTCAGATGGAGTATGTTTTTGAGAGATGATGCAGTTGATGACAATGACAGTGATGGTGGTGCTCATGATCTAGTCATGACATGGTCTATACGACTATGTTGATGCTACCGTCTGAATGGTATGTTTGTGCTCAACACCATTACCTTCAATACCTCCCTAGCTAGGAGGGAGTGTTGATATTATGGTAGCTATGGGAGGTATTTACCTCCACATGTAAACCTGACAAGAATAGAATATTCCAGAAAGCAAGAAGAAACCCTAATGAGTTGGCTAATAACCCTAGAAGATAAGTCCACTCAAGAGGATAACTTGTATTAGGATATTAGCCTCCAAGAGAAGAAGTCGGCTAGAAGAAATATTATATACTAAAGAATTAGTACCCAGAATGAGAAGTTGGCCCAGGAAGTCTGCCAGATTTAGTATAAATATAGGAGGCCAGTCTTCATTCTGGCCAATATTCTCAGAACTGCAGAGCATGCTGGGTATGTGTTATATTCTTTGCATGTGTGTGTGTGTGGGCGTGTCAGATAGGACAACTACATCTAATGATCCCTCGTACTAATGCTCTGTTTGTGTCGTGTGCATCG
>JASDQU010683908.1:14306-48646 GCA_032191745.1 Picea mariana | reverse complement strand
ATTTATGTCGGCTTTAGGCCATTAGTTGTAATTATACCTCCTAGTCTGCTATATATACCAAGGAGACATTTTCATTTTGAATCATCTTGTACTTGAACATTTAAGTGGGGTAAAAGGAGGTTTCCCCCTCGAAGAGGCTTATTATCTGAAATTATCTCTTTTTCAAGGCGTTGAGTACTTTTTTTGAGGTTTTTCTATGCTAAATTGATATTTGGTTCTTAACACGGACCCCACTGGTTGGGTAACGCAAATGGAACATTAATTATCTTTATACAACATTATAGATGACTTGGCCAAACTCTGGTATGGTGTTCTCCATCTAGATCAAGAACATTGGCAATGGAGAAAAAATTCTCGTCAAGGGTATATTTCTTGGACACACTTTGTGGTAGAGATTTATGAACGCTTTGACACTGACACCAACCATTTGGGCCATTTGAAAAAGATGAAACAATTAGGAATAGTGTAAGACTTTATAGCTTTCTTTGAGTGCCTGGATTTTAGAACAGAGGGCATGTATGATACCTTTTTCTGAGAGTGTTTTATCAACTACCTCAAGGATGAAATTCAGGCCCATGTCCTCATGGACCGGCCTGAGAGTTGGGTGGAGGCTACCAAAAGAGATAAATAAGCACAATAGGTTGTATCTTCTCAAAACCACAAACCCTCCTTCATCCCTCTCCCTAAACCAGTAAATCCCACTACTCCCTCTGCTCCACTAAAGATCCAAAAATTGACCCAGGCTGAAATGGATGAATGCCAACTCAAAGGAATTTGTTATAACTATGATGACAAATATTTCCTGGGACANCCTCGAAGAGGCTTATTATCTGAAATTATCTCTTTCTCAAGGCATTGAGTACTTTTCCTGAGGTTTTTCTATGCTATATTGATGTTTGGTTCTTAACAGCTACTCGGCTTGTGACACGTCATCAAGTGACGTAAGTAAGTTACGTCACTCCGGGAGTTTTACCACTAGCACTTTCCCAAAGTCCCAAAGTCTCGAATGTCGAAGTCTCAAAGTGGACACGAGACGTCCAATTTGAAAGATCATTTTGGGAGTAGTCTCATCCGTCGATCTACTATAGTGGAAGGACAGTGTAAGCGGAAATGTTAACCGGCAACAAGTGGTCTCCACCGTATTATGACTTACCACATCAGATGATCACTCCGAAGGAAAGAAGGGGTTGAGATTTTAAATCTCCAAAGTCTGAAGACCCGGAGTAAATGGTGGCCATCCATCTCAATGCTTGACTAAGTTCTGGATGTCAGATTAAGCCTTGTAAGAATCAAATCTGATGATTGATCTGTTTCCGCGAAATAGACGTAAATCGTCCGATCTGTTCAGAAAATCTGATTCAGAAGTTTTGAAAAGTTGAAAACCCAAAGTTCCTGTTGTTCCTGAGTCTGTACCTAAGGCTAAAAATTACAGTGTCAAGGCATCCGAAAGTAGGTGAAAAATGGGTAATAGGGTAACGTCAACCTTCGGTATATGAAACTAGGGAAGATTTCTACGTTCACGTTGTCTAGCTTCCAACTGTTCCTGAGTAGTTATATCTTGTTCAATGGCTGCCCATGATCGTTCAAGTTCCTCCCGGTTATTTGCAGTTTTAAGGATTATGTCAAAAATGTTTAAAGCTATATGAGTTTGATTAGATAGTTCGGGTTCGATATTAGGTTGTGTTGCTACAGGGACAGTCATTGAGGAACAGTAATAGTAGGAAATGATTTAAAGAGAGATTTAAACACTGTTTCAATTTGGTCTAAATAAAGAGAAATTTTTACTTTAAGAATAAAATAGAAATGCAAATTGAAGGCTCTTTCCCGTAACTGTATTATTTTTAATAAAAAGGTGTGGAGTGAGAGAAAAACATTTAGCTGCATATAATGCAAGGTTCCTGTCAAAAAGAAAACTCACACATAAACAGAAGAGGAAATTAGTATAGAAATAATTGACACATCACAAATATATATGTAATTCTGTAAGTGCAAATTGGTCTTAAACCCGTTGATAGCTGGTGCAGAGGAAAGACAATAACCAATTACAGAAAGATGAAATTCTTTCGTTACAGTAGTGGTCGTACTAAAGTATAACGATACATATCAATTATGAAAAATGGAATGAAATGAAACATGAAACATAAAGAAACAAACTTGTAACACAGTCTTGACGGAATCGAAAATCTCCAGATTTGCTTATATTAACTTCTTGAATGCAAAAACCCTATTACAATCGACTCAAAAAAGGTCCAGCCCTGTTTATTTCGTTCTCTAATATATTTATACATCTTTGCAGATCAGTTAGACTTTCAACGGTTACACAAATTCGGTTACAACGAGAAGAGTGCAATCGCTCCCTTTCTCACACTCTATTTTCACTTGGTGTCGGGTGGTTGTCTTCGCGCGAATTCAGTGCAGGCGATACATCTGTCAACAAACTGAGATACGAGCTGCGAAGGTTCCGCTTGACAGCTGGCCTCGGCGAAGTAACATTCTCGTGCTAACTATTGCAGCTTGTCCCCCATTTGTGCATCGATGATGTCTAGGGCACTTAGTTGCGCACTGGGCTGGATCAAATTCTTATCAACTCGAGCCATGTCCACCCTGTCCATCTGAGAGATATCGGTCAAATCTCTCTCCTCCTTCTCTTTCATATCAAGTGAGATATGTTCTACATTCATTTGTATTAACGTTTCGGCATCGCCTCCAGTGTCCATACCCAACAGCTCGCCCTCTATAGAATTGAAGGCTTCTTCTAATGAATTTGTCACTTTTTGGACTTGTTCCTTGCCTAGGGCAATGTTATGCTCCCAATCTTTCAACAAAATGTTACCTCTAGTTTGTTCTGGGAGGGAGAGTCTGAGAGAACCTGCCGAAACTCTGTCATTCGTGGCTATCACCGCCTCCTGGAAGGCGACCCGAGCCGCTCCTGCATCTCTTTCTCTATCAGTCACATTCTCGGAAAGCTGATGCATCAACAGACAATCCTCTCGGATTGTTCCTACTTTGGCGAGCAAACTCTGCTGTGCAGAAGAAATCTTGCTCCGAATCTGGGTCGCTTGGGATTTAAACCCCTCGACATCAATCACCCTACTTTCAGCGATCTCTACCTGAGCCTGCAGTTCTGCAATCATAGTCCTTTGTTGACCAGCCTGCACCCGACCGTCTCGGATCACTGAATGCGCTTGTTCCAACTTGACTTTGAGCACTTCTATTTCCTTTTTATTAGCTACTCGGGCCAGTTCTATTTCCCCACTCACCTGACCTTTAGCACTTTCTGTGGCCGAAGCTACTCTGGCTTCGAGAGTCATGATCAGGCGGTTCTTTCTTTTGAGCTGGGTTTTTAACATCCCGACCGAGAATTGATTCGTCGATGCATACGCTCCTAGCGTTCCTGCGATTTCCATGGCGAATTCCTCATTCTTTTTGTTCTTTCCATCGATCATAACCTTGAATTTTTTAGCAGTCGATCCTTCGTCCTGATAGGACTCCCTTTTCACCACCGCTTTTCTCTTTTTGTCAAAGAAGAACTCGTTTGGGGGAAGTTCTTCTGCTCTGATAGGCCTCAGTTCCTCATCAAAAATCCATCCTTCTTCTATATTTCCTTGCATCGACTGCAAGGGGGTGACAGAAGTGATGGGTTCCCCGATCTGTTTCGCTGCCTTTCCTGGTGTGACGACCGAGTCCTGCTTCTTCGGAGGATCATAGGTCTTCATCTCAGTTTCCGGATTCTGGGTCTCTGCTTCGGGCTTATTCATTTTCTCCTCCTCGTTATGGCTTTTTCCTGAACCAGAAGTTGCTTCTTTGGGGCCTTCATCACCCTTCGGTTTCATCTCAGAAACGCCCGGGCTCCCTCCACACAACACAGCAGGAAGACAACTTCGTCTATTTTCCTGAAACTTTAATACAGAGGCCATGTCTTCGGGTGCTAAAGATTGGATTCGAACTAGCACTTCCCCATAAGACCTCGCCCCTCGGAAAATATCATCCGGGGGTGAACACTCGTGTTCAAACCTCTTCAGCCCACAATTAGCTAAATGGTTGCTTACAATTTTCTAAGGATCATGTGTTTTATACTCAATGGAGACCAAACTCAGGTCTTCCAGGTCTACAGCCTCGGCTTTGGCATGCCCAAAATCCAATAAAGAATAAGAATTTAGCCGAACGGGGAAAAACGGCCATACCTTCTTTGAAGATGCTTTGAGTTCTTTACTCACCCCGCCAATCACTATTTTTCTAGCGATCTTGCGACAAGCCAGCTTGTCGGGGATGAACAGTGGTAGTGCAAGCGGGGGAACAGCAGCTCCGAACACTCTGAAATAGGAAAAATCTGCTTCTACGTACCAGTCCGCTATACCACTCAGATTTGCAACAATGTTGTCCGAGATACGAGGTGGAGAGCGACCAAAAATGGCGATGTGCAGGGGCACCATCACCCAGTTGAAAATTTCGTAAATGAATTTGTCAGCGTTATTCTCCCACAGTTTGTCGTGATACTCATGCATGGGCTTTTCTTGGACTAGATTCCAAGCCCAGCTCATCAAAGGGAATGGTGTCATAGAACATACCGCGTCCATAATGTATGCGGACATGAAAAAAGAGGACGGTCTCCCGCTTGCCTTCTGCTCCCAATACTCTGTGACCCGGTTGGCCAAACTGTCCGAGAGTATCTTTGCCCAATTAAAAGAGCAACCTTCTGCTACCTGAAACATGAGAGGTACCCACGCAATGTAGAAATGCGATGTATCCTCCTTTCTGAATAGTCGGCATGTCATCATTGCCACATACATATACTGTGGCTCCAGTGAAGCGATTGAATAAATGCCCTGGTCATTTGCTCTGAATTTCGCGGAGCGCGAAACCCAATCTTTTATCAAACCGGGCATGGTTTTTTCATATTGAGTGCACTCCTTCTCTTTGAATACCTCGAGGAATTCAGCATCATATGTGTATTCAGATGTTGTTGGGAGCTTATACATGGTTTGGATATGATCTGGTCTAAAAGTCCCGACCGTGACCCCTTGGTTGTTTATGATAGTTCTGGTGGGTAGGTCTATGTGATCCAACGCCCATCGGATCATGTCATAATATGGGAGCAACCGTGGTCTGGTTGCTACCCGGTGCATTTCGGATTGCACAACTATCTTGTATTTGGTGTTCACGTCATCCTTTTCGTTGTCGTAGGAGTCTGAATAATTCACCAACTCAGATTGCAGAATATCTGAAACAAACAACCAACTAGGGACTGAGCCGCCACTCCGGGGTGATGTATCAGCGACATTATCTGAGCCCTGCACTGCAATCTCGACATTCGCCTTCGCTGCTTTCCATGGAGCCATAGCTGAAGCTTGCGTTTTCTCCCTTCTGCGATAGACCTGTGTATACATGCAGATATTAGTTCACTCGGAAAATGATGAGCTCTGCGTGTTTATGAAAAATGTTTTCATTATAAAAAATGAAACTCCTGTATATATTTGAAAATTCGGTACTTTCGGAATAATCCTGTCAAATCGTAATTAGAAACAAATTAATTGCGTAAAATCTGATCTTATATGCGTGGATTTACCTTATCTTCCCATTAATGTCATAAATTTTGGCGGTTTGACAGTCAGTCGGAGTATGAAGAGCAACTAGCTACCTCGGGAAAAGTGCAAACCTCGATGCTCGGGACATATCTTGCTTTATTTAAAAAATTATCAAAACTTAGTAGCGTTAGTAACTTTCTCGTTGTTCGCAGCATCGTGGATTTTCTTTAAACATTTCGAGTTTTCAACTCGCGAGACTGCGAGTACCGATTTTAGCTTAATTAACAGTAATCGCGATTTGGAGCATCATTAATTATATAATCAATTTATTCGCCATATCGCAACTCGGAACTTCGAAGACAATTTTTTGGGAGATTAGGATGTCGAGTCGCGAAACTGCGAGATGGCAATAATTAAGACTCAATTAAGGGGAAGAAAATATTAGATTAGGTGATTAATTAATCATGCTATAATTACGTCGCGACTTCGTGAGTCGGGGTTTTAGACACCATAACTTTCGAAAAGATAGTGTTGAGTGGCGAGACGCCGAGAACAGGTTTAACCAAGATTATCTTTTTGCCTTTCATTCTTGACCAAGGTTAAGCCAAAAATACCTCGTATTCTCGGCTCTCAAGTCTATAAAAACAAAAACTTGGGTTAGACGAATGCCGAGGCGCGAAACCCCGAAGACGCCTAATCATGAGTTAAAAGTTTTACCCAAGTTAATGTCTTGGGCGAAAAATGAAAACAACTTCGCCGTTTCGTGACTCGGAACGTGTGAACTCAAGGATTAAAGTATCCGACTTGCGAGACCCTGAAGTAAAACAAAAGAGCGAACATACTTGCGAAAATGAACCTGTTTTGAAAATGGAAAAAGCATTGCTATCCATGCGACAAAATTTTAGAGTTTCAAGATCTCGGAAGGAAAAGGAAAATCAACTTTAGATTTCAAGTATCAAGAATCGAAAAATGTGCAAGGTAAAAATAAAACAAAGGCGGCTCCAACATAGGCTCCAACTAGGGATCTCGCCTTCCTGTGAGGCAGGAAGAACAGTAGACCAGGTGCCAATATTGGGTAAATGGAGTCCGAAATTCAAACAGACAGAAAGATTCCAAGGAAAAGAAAAAAAAAATCGAAAGGGGGAGGAAGACATCCGCTTTTTACCTTGAGAGGTTTTTTTCAAAATCAGATACTCTTTCTAAACACAGTTGTAGTCCCTTTCACAATTTTCCCTTTCCCACAACTAACTTTGGGTGTGTTTTTGAGACAGTCGAAACTACCCTAGGAGATTCAACAGATCTTGTGATTCTCAGCTTGCATCAAAAGGATGAGATTATATATTTATAAATCGGGAAGTCCCGTCTGAATTTGGGGTGTTGATCAGGTTTTTAGAAAACATTGGTTACCATAGTATATTGATATTCATGTATAACAGCCTTACAGATATCTCAGACATTGTTTCACTGCCAACGAGCCTGTTCAGTACCCCGATGAAGTTGTCTGGCCCCTTTCACTGAATTTCCTTTCACCACTTCAGAAAATATTTATGCGTTTAAACGCTGAGACGAGGGCAATCATTTCTAAATTTCCTTTCATCATCTTCCTGGACTAGGTAGGGGCAATCATTTCTGAATTTCCTTTCACCACTTGTCTCATAATTTACTTTTAAAGCAACGAAGATGGGGGCAATCAGTTTGTATCAGGGCTGATATCTGTGTAATATTTTGTATCAGAGGTCTGTCAACTTATTTTGATTACTCGGTAGCAATATTCCTTTGACCTTCACAACACCTTCGTTCTTAGGGAGACACGGGAAAATAATAAAATTTTAAGGGACATCCTGTTCAAGCAAGCTTTGATTTTTTCAAAGCTGTTGAAAAACCTAGGAAAGTTAGGATCGCTCTAAACGTTCCTTCGCTTAGCAGGAGATCAAGTAGTTGTGAAGACCAGCTTTCCTATCAAGATCTTTTTCGAAATCCCTGAGGTTTAAAATGAAAAACTTTTACCCCTTCGCAAGGACTCGGGAAGATGGTGACTTGCTAAAAGTTAGGCCCGGAGATAGACAGAATACAAGGCAGCAATTCAATGACTTAATATACAAAAGGTCACAACAGTTCGGGACTGGTTTTCGAAGATATTTAGGAACAAATATTATGACTGACTGTTTTTAGATTTAGTGTATTCATTCAAATTATTTTATTCGAGGATTATGAAGCCAACAATAATCCGGTTATCTAACCTTTTATATTGCAATTTGAAAAATGTTACCTTAGTTTGCTTAAACAGCCTTTCATAACCTGTGTATTGAGAAAGCTCACCTCTATCTTTTCTTTTCACTTTCTTTGTGGACTATGAATTAACTTAGGTATTACCTGTTTTATGTCGTTCTATTTCCAACACCGACCTGCACATTACTTTTTCTGCTAGTTTCGTCTGCAGCTGGAATCCTGTAAAAACAAATACAAATCTTATTGGAAATGTGTTGAGAGTTTAGGAACAAAAACCAAAAATTAAAATTAAATGTTTGAACGAAAATATAAGTATGTACAAAACACTCATAATGAAATTTATTTATTTACAATTTTTTTTTTATTTTTTTTTTATCTAACGACTGTTACGTCATGTAGTGCCTTAGATACCGCCCGTTGACAGGGGCGCTGAGGACTTCTCCATCAATATTTTTCAGAAGAAAGGAATTTTTCCCTTTTGGAGCCAAGACCCTGAATGGTCCATACCAAAGGTGATCAAATTTGCCATGCTTCGCGGCTTCTTCCCTTCTCGTATCCCATCTTAACACTAAGCCACCTAGGAGGAATTCTCTATCCTTTGCCTTGAGGTCGAACAATGCTTTCATATCGTCCTGGTACTTCTGCATTTTCTCATCAACCTCCACTCTATGCTGTTGAACCTCGATCAGCGGGTTAATTCTCCTAGTTACATGGTTGGGTTCTTCGTTCTGATCCTGCCATAATTTCATCACTGACAACGCTAAGTTTATAGGCAGAACCGCCTCGGTCCCATAGACCATTTGAAACGACGAAATACTGATAGACCTTTTAGTGCTGATGTAGTTTTCCCACAACGTGTACTTCAAATGCACATGCCAGGACCTTTTGTTTTCATCCAGTACTTTTTTTATTATGTTTACCAGGCTCTTGTTAGATGATTCGGCCAGCCCGTTTCCCTGGGGGTAATAAGCAGTGGAATGGCCGAGAACGATATTGTACTTCTGACAGAAGTTGATCATAGCCATGGACTTGAAGGCCTGGGCATTGTCAGTAACAATCTTTCAGGGACACCTGAATCTTGACAAGATGTTATCTTCCAAGAAGTCGATCACCACCGAGTCCGTTTCCCTTTTGGTTGGAATGGCTTCCACCCACTTAGTAAAATAATCTATAGCTGTTAGAATCCATTTATGTTGAGCACTGGAATGGGGATTAATTTCCCCTATAAAGTCTAGACCCCATTGTTGAAATGGAGCTTCGTCTTTGACTGGAACAAGTGGCAGTGCAAGGAGTTTATGCTTACCACCGAATATTTGACACGAGTAACAGGCACGCACTTTGGCATTGACGTCCGAAAATAGTTTCGGCCAATAGTATCCGGCCCTCAGGATCTTGTAGGCTGTGGCTCTCCATGCATGGTGTCCTCCACGGATTCCTTCATGAAACTCTTCTATGACCCGTGGAGTTTCTGACTCAACCAAACAGACTAGTAAGAACCCGAGTGGATCCTTCCAGTATAGTTGATTTTCGGCTATGCAATATTTTACNGAAAACTATGTCTTTATACCAGCCTGACGATATGAATTTTTCTTCAACCTTGCTTGGATGTGTCTGGTCATCCGGCTTGTGCAAATGTGTGTCTCCGTCTTCCCCTTGGAGGCAATTGATATTAAGAGCTCTAAGGTTCGACTCAGCCAAGAGTTTGGCCAGACCTTGCCCCTTTATCAATTTAGTAGGCTTGACTTCCAGATCAAATTCTTGTATTTTAGCGAGCCAGCGCCCTCGTTTTCCATCGCGATCTGGCTGTACCAATATATCTTTCACAGCACTGGTTGGCACGTACGCGATAATTTTTGAATGCAGTACATAGGTTCTGAATGCTTTTAGCGCTTTCACCATTGCGTACGCCTGTTTTTCTATTATGTCATACTTTAGTTCGGAGTCTCTAAGGCTCTTACTGAAAAACGCGATCGGTCGTTCGAAGCCTTCATCATCCTTTTGCAGGAGCATCGCGGCGATAGTATGTTCAGAAGCGAACAAGAAGATGAGGAAATCTTTCAAGTAATCTAGGCTTGCTAACACAGGTGCCTCACTGATGACTTTTTTAATATGCGCGAACGAAGCTTTAGCCTCGGTCGTTCAATTTACTCTGTTATCTTTCTTCAGCATTCCTGTGATCAATTTGACAATCTCAGCAAAATTGGGGATAAACCTTTGTAAAAAATTTATTGTACCTAAGAAAGATTGAATTTCTTTTACGTTTCTAGGAATATTTATAATTTCTATTGCTTCAATCCTTTTAGGATCAATTCTGATCCCATCCTTCGATACAATATGTCCCAGAAGATTACCTTTCCGCATAGCGAAATGTGATTTCTTCGGGTTCAAAGACAGGCCATACCTGCGGCATTTTTCGAAAGTCTGTTTTAAATGGATCAAATGTTCTTCATCGGTTTTAGAGAAAACCGTCAAATCGTCAAGGTAGATGACTACGAACTTGTCTCTTTCTCCTACGAAAGCGATGTCCATAGCGCGCTGGAATGTAGCCCCTGCATTCATCAAACCAAATGGCATTTTGTCATACATGAATGTACCCCATGGTGTGGTGAAAGCAGTTTTTTCTCTGTCTTGCTCGTTCATGGTGATTTGGTTGTACCCAGAGAACCCATCTATCATAGACATTCGGTTTGCTCCAACTACCCTTTCTAGGACGTGGTCCATTTTGGGAAGCAGATAATTATCCTTAAGAGAGGACCTATTCAAGTTTCGGAAATCCACACACAGTCTGATTTCTCCATTCTTTTTTCTGACAGGGACCTAATTTGCCACCCAGTCTGAGTATCTCAGAGGTACGATTATTTTCGCATCTAAAAGCTTTTTAACTTCCTTTTCAATCACAAGCAACAAGATGGGGTTAATTTGCCTAAGCTTTTGCCTAAACGGCTTGATCCCAAGCTTCAAAGGTATCTTGTCCTCAATTATGGAAGTATCATACGTTCTAAGCTCATCATAGGACCAGGCGAAAACATCTTTATACTGTCTGAGTAGGTCTCTGTACTGGACTTTTACCTTGGGAGGGAGGAACTTAGATATCTTTACTATCCCGGATTCTTTTTCAGTTCCTATATCGCAGTCCTCCACTTCTTCTGGTTGGGGCTGCAGAGTGGATTTCACAGGTATATCGTTCTGATCGAAAAGTCTCTCTAAAGGAATTAAGCCTTTCAGAATTTGGTTGCTTTTAAGGACCAACATACGATGATCCGCTATTTTTTATTTTAAGTTTTCAGGATCTTCACCCTCTTGCATAATCCACATCGGGTCATTTTGATTCTCTTGGTTTGGATGAGTTTCAGAGAACTCACCTACTGCTACAAGAAATTTCTGAATTTGTTTGTCATCTTCAAAGACCTGCCAGTGTCGGATATTGTCTGGTATAGAGGGTTTATATCTGATTTCAATGTGATATTTTAGTTTGACGGTCGTGGGAGGAGAAAAGGTTGAAGCTGCCTTGGCCAATGCGTCAGCATGTAGATTCTCNCTTAGTCTGGGATGCTTGGCTAGGTATTGTCGGTTTACTTGTCTTACTATCAATTCAGCGTCACCGTAAACCTCCAAGTTTTTTATATTCAACTTCTTTGCAGCCTCTAAACCTAAGATTAATGCTTCATACTCACATACGTTATTGGTGTAATCTATGTCCCACTGCAAACGATATGAGAAAGGAACAATGAACTTACCTTCAGGTGCTACCAAAAGTACCCCAGCACTAGCTCCTTCAGAAGACAAAGCGCCATCGAAGTACATTTTCCAAATACCAGTATTGCACAGCTCTTTTGTCAAGGGGATAAACTCTTCCTGCTTCATATCGAGTTCTTATGGACACCCATATAAACCATCATCAAAAGACAATATGTAATTCCCCAGATCTTGATCTGCAACGTAAATGGGAAAGTTATTTGGGTTTTGAGGATCACTGACAATATACGCTAATCTTGTTTCTCTGTACAAACGAGTGAACTGACCACCAAAAACAGGGATTGTGGCATATGACATGTCCAATTGTAGAGAACCCCCCAACTTGGCTCCCCATGATCTGGATAACAGCATACCATATTTGGGGGGAATATCTGCGATAACCACATCCATCAGGATACTCTTGACCGGGACCTGATCCAGGGTAACTACCAGATCTTTTATCATCCCCATACATTTAACCTTTCTCAAATCGAAAGAGTATAGATTTCCATAGGGTCTAGTGATCTGGAGAACCAGCCTCTCCATTATAATTTTGGGCATAACATTATGTGAAGCCCCGGAGTCTAACATACAGTTATGCAGTAACTGATCATGTATATTCAGGGTGATATAGAAAGGAGCGATGTTGTCTTTGGATCCCTCAAAATGAGGACCAAAGGTGATGTTAGGTCTGTCATCTTCCAGGTTGATAACATCAGAGTGACTTTCTGACTCATAGACACCCATCACTTTGGCAATTTGCTTCCGATAAGCGGTGTTTTTTGCTAATTCTACCAAAGGAATCGGTATCTTAATTTTGTTTAATTCATTTTCAAAACTGAAAGATGTATTTACCTTGTCCGTTTCTTTGGTTAAGACTTCCGAGCTTTTTCTTTCCGACTTATTTGTCTAAATTGCTTTATCACTCGTGATCTTAGTCAAAGATGTAACTTTATCTACTGGTCCAGTTTCCTTTGTTTGGGTTTCAACTTTTTTCACCTCGGACTCTTGAGTGTTTGCTACCTTGATTTTATTGCTGGGTAACAAGGTCTCTTCCTAAGGAGGTTCATGAGCTTGACCCCTTTGAAGGATTCTCTTAGGTTGGTCAGTTGAGGTGGGCTTATTTTTAGATCTTAGATTGTATTTGGGTTGAAACTCAGCCGCTATCATTTCTGTTTCTGGTTGAGATACACAAAGGTCAGTGTAATCACCTTCTTCCTCTTCATTAGACGATTATGGGGTATTCAAAGATTTTTCATAGTCTTCTCGAGTCAAATATGGCTGCGAACATTCATCAGCAAAATTCGCGACTTCATCTTCCGAATCTCTGAAATCTTGGAGGTCATTTGCTCCTATAAAATTTTCATTTTTTAGTGGAGCTTGTATTTTTTGATCTTCATTCTTTATTTGTCTCTGTTGATTTTGAGGATTTGGGTTTCTCCTGAAGTCTTTTTTATTAGAAGAATCAGCTTTAACCTGATCCAACTCCATCCTAGAGATTTTGTTAGACAGTTCTTTAATTATCCGGGCCATATCATCTACTCTATCATCAGTGTATCTATTTGACCCCGAAGGACCCGCTGGTTCCCTATAGCGTCTATTTTCGCGATTGACTGTTTCTACTTTAGCCTTTAATTTACCTGAAGCCATCATATTAGATTCTATTTCGAGAGCATCGTCTTGCATTCTATTTAGGGTGGCTCCTCTTATTTCTCGCAAAAGTAGTGTGAAATCCGATTCGAAAGCTCCCGCGAAGGTTACTTTGGCTGAGGGTTCGGAGGGTTTAACAGCGGCTGGAATCTTATTATACAGTTTGTTGAATCTCAGAATAAATTCCATAACTATTTCTGATTTCTTTTTCTTTAGGGACCCAAACTCGGTAAGGTAATATAAGTGATCTTTTCGCTCTCCCCATTGTCTGAGGAAAGAATCTTCCAAAGCGTAATATGTCTAAATAGAAGCTGCAGGGAGGCTCCGAAACCAAGTTCGGACCTGTCCTTCAAAGGTCTGGACAAGGAGTCTCGAATAGACATCCTCGTGCTCAATACCACAGACGTCTGCGAATTGGTCAAAGAAATTTATATGCTCGGCTGCGGTTAGATCTCCCTCCCCAGTGAACTTAGGAAGATTTTTGATGTAGTTTTCAGGCAAATCATGGAGGGGGACGGGCAAAACCAGGGGAGCATATCTCACTGCTACCTTTGCGAATACTCTGGGAGGAGGGACATTTACTTGACCTCCACCTCCTCCTCCAGGAGCGCCTCCAACAAGAGTGCCTCCACCACCTCCTCCGACGCCTGCCATCAACTCGGGTGTAGAAAATGAGTGTATGATAGACTTTTTGGAATCAGGTGAGACTGGGAAGTTCTGTCGAAAGAAATCAGGTATGTCAACTGACAACGATCTTTCTAAAGGACCTTTTCCCTTGCTTATAGATGGGAAAGTCTGATAGATCTCACCCCTAAATTCAGAGCTGTTTGTCTTCGGATCTTTGGTATCAAACAGAGGACTGCATGAAGTAGAAGGTTCTGAATGGAATCTAGTCTTTAAAGGTGGGTTTTTAGGCTTATAAACTGCAGAGGTTGGCTCAAACGAGCCTCTCGCTCTTAAAAAAATTTAAGGATCATTAACAGGCGTAATTAGCTTGCCATCCGGGTTCTGTCTGGTAATCTTTCTACCAGATGCCAGTTTATGTTTTCGTGGAGTCGCCAAATGAAAGATTGAAAAAGCCTTAAGACTGTGTGCACTCTATGTTCACTATCAAAGAGTAACACTATCAACGAAATAAATTGTCGTTTTCCCAGGGAAGAGATTTCGTAACTTCGCTCCCTGGCAACGGTGCCATAAAGATGTTGTCCCTGAGTCTGTACCTCAGGCTAAAAATTACAGTGTCAAGGCATCCGAAAGTAGGTGAAAGATGGGTAATAGGGTAACGTCAACCTTCGGTATATGAAACTAGGGAAGATTTCTACGTTCATGTCGTCTAGCTTCCAACTGTTCCTGAGTAGTTATATCTTGTTCAATGGCTGCCCGTGATCATTCAAGTTCCTCCCGGTTATTTGCAGTTTTAAGGATTATGTCAAAAAGGTTTAAAGCTATATGAGTTTGATTAGATAGTCCGGGTTCGATATTAGGTTGTGTTGTTGCAGGGACAGTCATTGAGGAACAGTAATAGTAGGAAATGATTTAAAGAGAGATTTAAACGTTGTTTCAATTTGGTCGAAATAAAAAGAAATTTTTAGTTTAAGAATAAAATAGAAATGCAAATTGAAGGCTCTTTCCCGTAACTGTATTATTTTTAATAAAAAGGTGTGGAGTGAGAGAAAAACATTTAGCTGCATATAACGCAAGGTTCCTGTCAAAAAGAAAACTCACACATAAACAGAAGAGGAAATTAGTATAGAAATAATTGACACATCACAAATATATATGTAATTTTGTAAGTGCAAATTGGTCTTACACCCGCTGATAGCTGGTGCAGAGGAAAGACAATAACCAATTACAGAAAGATGAAATTCTTTTGTTATAGTAGTGGTCGTACTAAAATATAACGATACATATCAATTATGAAAAATGGAATGAAATGAAACATGAAACATAAAGAAACAAACTTGTAACACAGTCTTGACGGAATCGAGAATCTCCAGATTTGCTTATATTAACTTCTTGAATGCAAAAACTCTATTACAATCGACTCAAAAAAGGTCCAGCCCTGTTTATTTCGTTCTCTGATATATTTATACATCTTTGCAGATCAGTTAGACTTTCAACGGTTACACAAATTCGGTTACAACGAGAAGAGCGCAATCGCTCCCTTTCTCACACTCTATTTTCACTTGATGTTGGGTGCTTGTCTTTGCGCGAATTCAGTGCAGGCGATACATCTGTCAACAAACTGAGATACGAGCTGCGAAGGTTCCGCTTGACAGCTGGCCTCAGCGAAGTAACATTCTCGTGCTAACTGTTGCAGCTTGTCCCCCATTTGTGCATCGACGATGTCTAGGGCACTTAGTTGCGCGCTGGGTTGGATCAAATGCTTATCAACTCGAGCCATGTCTACCCTATCCATCTGAGAGATATCGGCCGAATCTCTCTCCTCCTTCTCTTTCAGATCAAGCGAGATCTGTTTTACATTAATTTGTATTAACGTTTCGGCATCACCTCCAGTGTCCATACCCAACAGCTCGCCCTCTATAGAATTGAAGGCTTCTTCTTATGAATTTGTCACTTTCTGGGCTTGTTCCTTGCCTAGGGCAATGTTATGCTCCCAATCTTTCAACAAAATGTTACCTCTAGTTTGTTCTGGGAGGGCGAGTCCGAGAGAACCTGCCGAAACTCTGTCATTCATGGCTATCACCGCCTCCTTGAAGGCGACCCGAGCCGCTCCTGCATCTCTTTCTCTATCAGTCATATTCTTGGAAAGACAATGCATCAACAGACAATCCTCTCATATTGTTCCTACTTTGGCGAGCAAACTCTGTTGTGCAGAAGAAATCTTGCTCTGAATCTGGGTCGCTCGGGATTTAAACCCCTCGACATCAATCACCCTACTTTCAGCGATCTCTACCTGAGCCTGCAGTTCTGCAATCATAGTCCTCTGTTGACCAGCCTGCACCCGACCGTCTCGGATCACTGAATGCACTTGTTCCAACTTGACTTTGAGCACTTCTATTTCCTTTTTATCAGCTAGTCGGGCCAGTTCTATTTCCTCACTCACCTGACCTTTAGCGCTTTCTGTGGCCGAAGCTACTCTGGCTTCGAGAGTCTTGATCAGGTGGTTCTTTCTTTTGAGCTGGTTTTTTAACATCCCGACCGAGAATTGATTCGTCGATGCATACGCTCCTAGCGTTCCTGCGATTTACGTGGCGAATTCCTCATTCTTTTTGTTCTTTCCATCGATCATAACCTTGAATTTTTTAGCAGTCGATCCTTCGTCCTAATAGGACTCCCTTTTCACCACCGCTTTTCTCTTTTTGTCAAAGAAGAACTCATTTGGGGAAGTTCTTCTGCTCTGATAGGCCTCAGTTCCTCATCGAAAATCCATCCTTCTTCTATATTTCCTTGCGTCGACTGCAAGGGGGTGACAGAAGTGATGAGTTCCCCGATCTGTTTTGCTGCCTTTCCTGGTGTGACGAATGAGTCCTGCTTCTTCGAAGGATCAGAGGTCTTCATCTCAGTTTCCGGATTCTGGGTCTCTACTTCGGGCTTATTCGTTTGCTCCTCCTCATTATGGATTTTTCCTGAACCAGAAGTTGCTTCTTTGGGGCCTGCATCACCCTTTGGTTTTGTCTCAGAAACGCCCGGGCTCCCTCCACGCAACACAGCAGGAAGACAACTTCGTTTGTTTTCCTGAAACTTTAATACAGAGGCCATGTCTTTGGGTGCTAAAGATTGGATTCGAACTAGCACTTCCCCATAAGACCTCGCCCCTCGGAAAATATCATCCGGGGGTGAACACTCGTGTTCAAACCTCTTCAGCCCACAATTAGATAAATGGTTGCTTACAATTTTCTAAGGATCATGTTTTTTATACTCAATGAAGACCAAACTCAGGTCTTCCAGGGCTGCAGCCTCGGCTTTGGCATGCCCAAAATCCAATAAAGAATAAGAATTTAGACAAATGGGGAAAAACGGCCATACCTTCTTCGAAGATGCTTTGAGTTCTTTACTCACCCCGCCAATCACTGTTTGTCTGGCGATTTTGCGACAAGCCAACTTGTCGGGGATGAACAGTGGTAGTGCAAGCGGGGGAACAGCAGCTCCGAACACTCTGAAATAGGAAAACTATGCTTCTACGTACCAGTCCGCTATACCACTCAGATTTGCAACAATGCTGTCCGAGATACGAGGTGGAGAGCGACCAAAAATGGCGATGTGCAGGGGCACCATCACCCAGTTGAAAATTTCGTAAATGAATTTGTCCGCTTTATTCTCCCACAGTTTGTCGTGATACTCATGCATGGGCTTTTCTTGGACTGGATTCCAAGCCCAGCTCATCAAAGGGAATGGTGTCATAGAACATACCACGTCCATAATATATGCGGACATGAAAAAAGAGGACGGTCTCCCGCTTGCCTTCTGCTCCCGATACTCTATGACCCGGTTGGCCAAACTGTCCGAGAGTATCTTTGCCCAATTAAACGAGAAACCTTCTACTACCTGAAACATGAGAGGTACCCACGCAATGTAGAAATGCGATGTATCCTCCTTTCCGAATAGTCGGCATGTCATCATTGCCACATACATATACTGTGGCTCCAGCGAAGCGATTGAATAAACGCCCTGGTCATTTGCTCTGAATTTCGTGGAGCGTGAAACCCAATCTTTTATCAAACTGGGCATGGTTTTGTCATATTGAGTGCACTCCTTCTCTTTGAATACCTCCAGGAATTCAACATCATATGTGTATTCAGATGTTGTTGGGAGCTTATACATGGTTTGGATATGATCTGGTCTAAAAGTCCCGACCGTGACCCCTTGGTTGTTTATGATAGTTCTGGTGGGTAGGTCTATGTGATCCAACGCCCATTGGATCATGTCATAATATGGGAGCAACCGTGGTCTGGTTGCTACCCAGTGCATTCCGGATTGCACAACTATCATGTATTTGGTGTTCAGGTCATCCTTTTCGTTGTCGTCGGAGTCTGAATAATTCACCAACTCAGATTGTAGAATATCTGAAACAAACGACCAGCTAGGGACTGAGCTGCCACTCCGGGGTGATGTATCAGCGACATTGTCTGAGCCCTGCACTGCAATCTCGACATTCACCTTCGCTGCTTTTCGTGGAGCCATAGCTGAAGCTTGTGTTTTCTCCCTTCTGCCATAGACCTGTGTATACATGCAGATATTAGTTCACTCAGAAAATGATGAGCTCTGCGTGTTTATGAAAAATGTTTTCATTATAAAAAATAAAACTCCTGTATATATTTGAAAATTTGGTACTTTTCGGAATAATTCTGTCAAATCGTAATTAGAAACAAATTAATTGCGTAAAATTCGATCTTATATGCGTGGATTTACCTTATATTCCCATTAATGTCATAAATTTTGGCGGTTTGACAGTCAGTCGGAGTATGAAGAGCAACTAGCTACCTCAGGAAAAGTGCAAACCTCGATGCTCGGGACATATCTTGCTTTATTTAAAAAATTATCAAAACTTAGTAGTGTTAGTAACTTTCTCGTTGTTCGCAGCATCGTGGATTTTCTTTAAACATTTCGAGTTTTCAACTCGCGAGACTGCGAGTACCGATTTTAGCTTAATTAACAGTAATCGCGATTTGGAGCATCATTAATTATATAATCAATTTATTCGCCATATCGCGACTCGAAACTTCGAAGACAAATTTTTGGGAGATTAGGATGCCGAGTCGCGAAACTACGAGATGGCAATAATTAAGACTCAATTAAGGGGAAGAAAATCTTAGATTAGGCGATTAATTAATCATGCTATAATTACGTCGTGACTTCGTGAGTCGGGGTTTTATACACCATAACTTTCGAAAAGATAGTGCCGAGTGGCGAGACGCCGAGAACAGGTTTAACCAAGATTAGCTTTTTGCCTTTCATTCTTGACCAGGGTTAAGCCAAAAATACCTCGTATTCTCAGCTCTCGAGTCTGTAAAAACAAAAACTTGGGTTAGACGAACGCCGAGGTGCGAAACCCCGAAGACGCCTAATCATGAGTTAAAAGTTTTACCCAAGTTAATGTCTTGGGCGAAAAATGAAATCGACTTCGTCGTTTCGTGACTCGGAACGTGTGAACTCAAGGATTAAAGTATCCGACTTGCGAGACCCCGAAGTAAAACAAAAGAGCGAACATACTTGTGAAAATGAACCTGTTTTGAAAATGGAAAAAGCATTGTTGTCCATGCGACAAATTTCAGAGTTTCAAGATCTCGGAAGGAAAAGGAAAATCAACTTTAGATTTCAAGTATCAAGAATAGAAAAATGTGCAAGGTAAAAATAAAACAAAGGCGGCTCCAACAGTTCCGAAGGGAGAAGTTCTATCAGCCATCCATCTCATCAGAAGATTGAATCATGGTCGTTGAATTGATAAGCGTTCGTCTTGCCTAGCGTCTGGTCACTGCCGATGGTCATATGATATAAGAGTTTTAAAAGAAAATTGTAATACATGGCTATAGTTGGTAAGCCCGTGGTTCTGTAACGCTCGGTCATATGTAATGGTTTGAAGGAAGTGCCTCCACAAAATTCGATTTCTGTGAATATAACTGAGATTCAGGATCAAGTTTAAAGGATGAAATTGATCCATATGTGATCAATTTACGAAAAGCCTTCACAGTAAAACTAGCAATCAATTATTGTGGTTAAGTTAAACAAAGAGGTGTGATGGTTCAAAACCAAGGGACACAGTGTATCACTCTCACATCGTTTTGAAGAATATATAAATGAGGAAGAGTGTTGAGAAGAAAAGTGTCTCTGCAGTCTGAATCAGAGAATATATTAAAACAAAGAAGCAGAGAGAGATGCAATAAAGACTTGATATAGAAGTTGTCCAAATTCAAAAAATAAGGGTGGTTGGGTGGTGCAATGGCAGGTTGGTGCCTGCAGAGGGAGTTGGTGCTTCCTTGTCAGTTGTAGCTGACTAAACAGGGGGTCGTAGCCTCCTACCAGTTGGTGTTGGTAAACTAGGGTGTGGGTGCATCCTAATCAGTTGGTGCTGATCAAAAAGGAAGTACATCTTCCTTCTATGTAACATATAAAACAAATTTTGCAATTAATAGAAAAAAGTTTGTGGTTTTCCCAATTGGGTTCCATGATAAAATACTGTGTTAAAACTATGTTTGCATTAATACATGAAAAATTGATATAATTGTTGTGTCACTGATTCGCCCCCCCCCCCTCTCGATGACAGGATCTGATCCTTCAATTGGTATCAGAGCGGGTTCCTTCAGCACAATCTAACAAACTTGAAGGTAGATCCTGAAGATGGATCAACAAGAGGGAATGTCCAACAACAAAGCACCATTGTTCAATGGAGGAGGCTATGCTCTGTGGAAAATAAAAATGAAAAATTTCATGTTGGCTCTTGGTTTTGATATATGGCAATCTGTTATTGATGGTTACACTACACCAACTACTCCACCCAAAGACGTTGCAGGAAAGAAAATCTGTAATGACAACTCAAGAGCAGTTAATGGAATTCTAGCAAGGTTGACTAATTCTATATGTGTAAGGTTATGCATTGCAAATCAGCCAAAGAAATCTAGGACAAGTTGGAGGTTGTATATGAAGGAGATGACAAAGTCAAGGAAGCCAAACTACAAACCTATAGAGCTCAATTTGAAAATATGAAAATGAAAGAAGAAGAAAATATTGTTGAGTACTTTCATAGGGTAGATGAAGTGGTTAACTCAATTAGATCAGCAAGAGAAGAGATTACAGATAAACCCATTGTGCAAAAAATACTAAGGTCATTGCCTATGAGATATGATGCAAAGATTTCTTCAATTGAAGATAGATCTGATCTAGACACACTCACAGTTGATCAACTCCATGGAATTTTTACAACATATGAAATGAGAACAGGGAATGATAAATCAAAAAAATATGAAACAGTTTTCAAAGCATCTAAGACAAAGATAAATCAGAAGCAAAAACTTCAATCCATCCATCATGAAGAATCTGATGTGGAAGAAGCCAATTTCATTAGAAAACTTCAGAAAGGTTCAAGGAAGTACAAAGGCAAGCTTCCTTTCAAATGTTTAACTGTGGCAAAGTTGGTCATTTTGCATCCAAGTTTCCCTATCCCAAGAAGGACCCTGAAGATGAAGAAAACAAAACCAAACAATACAAGAAGGAAAAACCCAACTACAAGAAAAAGTTTTACAAAGGGAAAAAGATTTTTTACTCAAAAAAAGAAAACAACAGCTCGTTAGAGTCTAGTGACAGCGATGAATCTGATGATGATGAAGTCATTTTTTTAGGTATTGAAGAATCTAATGAGATAGAAAAAATTAAACATGAGAAAGAGTTAGAAGATGAAGAAAAAGTTAAAATGGAGGAAGAACTTCTCAGTGCCTTGGATGAATTAAGAAAATACAAAACCAGATATAGACAACTAAAAAGTTTTGTAGTTGAACAAAAGGAAAAACATGAACAAGAAGAAAAGGAGATGGAAAAACTCATGAGAAACCTGAAAAAACAAATCTTAGAAGCAAATAAGATCGAAGAAAGTTTGGAAAAGTCTTTTAAAGAAAAACAAATAACTTGTGAAAGAATGGAGGCAAAAACAGTTCACCTAAAAAAGGAACTAGATGCAAAAATCATTCAAACAAAATCCGAAAATAGCTCTAAAATATTAGATAAGATTATTATCACGCAAAGGGATTCAGGTAATAAAAATGGGATAGGTTATTCTCAAAAAGAAAGCCAAGTTAACTCAAATTCTTATGTAGATGCTCTCCTCAGTACATTCAAGAAGAAAAATGAAGAAAAGATAAGTAATGATCAGAACTCCAGAGGATTACTTCCACCCATCAGGAAGGAAGACAAGACAATACCAAAGAAGTTTTATCAAAACATGTATCCTCACATTTTCCTTGGTTATTGATTTGCATGCTTTAATTTCGAACACAAAGCTATAAATTGTAGAGCATATAGAAGGAAAAATTTGAAGGTTAAGAACTATATTCTTAAGGATAACCAAGCAGTAAATCGAGTTAAAAGCAGAAACTATAACTCCTTTTTACCTCTACAAGAAGGGGACCTAAAATGCTTCAATTGTCGTAACCATGGACATAAGGCCATTAATTGCAGATTAATGGAAGCCTCGGAACATCTAAAGTTCATTAGAGAGAAAAATAAACTTTGGAGAGAAAAAATATCAAAAAAGGAATGTCTTATTGCCCTAAAAGCTCAAGATAAAAAGGATCTCTGGTATGTTGATAGTGGGTGCTCAAAACATATGACAGGTAACAAGGACAGTTTTTTAGACTTAAAGAAACAAAAGGGTAAAGTTACATTTGGTGATCATGCTTCAAGTAACATACTTGGGAAAGGCACTGTGAGCTTGGGAAAAGACAAAGCCAAAAATGTGCTACTTGTCGAAAAACTGAAGCCTAGTTTATTAAGTGTCAGCCAAACCTGTGATCAGGGGCACTTCTGGATCTTTGATTCCCAAAAATGTGAGATTGGGAGAGAATACACGGGAAAATTAGTTGGTACTGCTCCTAGAAATCCTGAAAATGTATATATACTAGATGCAAAATTGAATGAGGAATGTCATATAAATTCAGTAGATGAAAGTTGGCTATGGCATAGAAGGTTGGGGCATATTAACTTTGACAATCTAGTGAAAGTCAGCAACCTTGGTGCAGTAAGAAACTTGCCAAAAATCATAAAACCCTCAAATGTTATGTGTAGACACTGTCAACTAGGGAAGAAAACTAGAATAAGGTTCAAGGCAATAGAATACACAACCTCAAAACCTTTAGAGCTTGTTCACACTGACCTATGTGAGCCTACGTGGACCAAGAGTTTGCAAGGAGAGTCTTACTTTATGTTGTTCATTGATGATTTTACTAGAATGGGTTGGATATGTTTTCTCAAAGAAAAATCAGAAGCACTTAACAAATTCAAAGCCTTTAAAACCCTTGTTGAAAATGAAAAGGAGACAAAAATCAAATGTCTTAGATCAGACAATGGTGGTGAGTTCACCTCAAAAGAGTTTGATCTCTTCTGTGAAACCCATGGAATAAAAAGACAATTCTTTGCTGCCAGAACACCTCAGCAAAACAGGATTGCTGAAAGAAATAATAGAACAGTTCATGAGGTTGCAAGGACTATGCTCAATGAAGCAAAATTGTCAGATGGATATTGGAGGGAAGTTGTAAGCATAGAAGTATACATATTGAATAGAGGTCAACTCAGGGTTAGTAGTGATAAGACTCCTTATGAACTATGGTTTGGAAGAGATCCATCAGTAAAATACTTCAAGGTCTTTGGAAGTAAATGCTACATCAAAAGACTAGATGAGAGTCTTGGAAAATTTGATGCCAGATCTGATGAAGGTATTTTTCTTGGATATGCCTCTAACAAGAAAGCATACAGATGCTACAATCTTAGATCACATAAGATTGTTGAGAGTGCAGATGTCAAGGTGGATGAACTAAAAACAATAAGGATCAAAAATCAAGAGACCATACCTGAAAGTGAAGATGAAGGTGATGATGAGACATTCGACACACAAGTAGAAGAAGTAGAAGAGAATGAAAAAGAAAGGAAAGAGGATGGTATGTATACTAGTGAAGACGAAGAAGATATTCAAGATGGAGAGATAAGAGAAGAATTCCCAAGAAGAGACACAAAGACACCCTCAAGAATTACTCAAAAGAATCATCCTAAAAAAGTGATTATTGGAGATATGAATGATGGAGTGCACACAAGAAAACTAATATTGTATCAAACAGAAATAACATTGTTGTCACATGTTGAGCCTGGCTCAATCAAAGAGGCATGTAAAGATGAGAATTGGATTAACTCTATGAATGAAGAATTGGACCAAATCGAAAAAAATCAAACTTGGGAACTAGTTCCAAGACCAAAAAACAAAAATGTCATTGGAACTAAATGGGTGTATAAAAACAAAATGAATGAGAATGGGCAAGTAATCAGAAACAAAGTCAAATTGGTCTGTAAAGGGTATGCTCAGGTTGAAGAGGTAGACTATGAAGAAACCTTTGCACCTGTGGCCAGATTGGAGGCAATTAGGATGTTCCTAGCTTTCTCCAGCTATAGAAAGTTTAAACTGTACCAAATGGATGTCAAGTCAGCATTTCTCAATGGAAACTTAGAAGAGGAAGTATATATTGAGCAACTAGAAGGATTCAAATTAACTAACAAAGGAGATTATGTTTGTAAATTAAATAAAGCACTCTATGGAATAAAACAAACACCCAGAGCATGGTATGCAAGGCTAGACTCTTATTTACAAAAACAAGGCCTCAAAAGGGGATCATCGGACATCAATCTTTATTGCAAAATTGATGGTAATAACATGATTATTGTGGAAGTGTATGTTGATGATATTATATTTGGCAATGATGACGAAAAAATGAGTAAGGACTTTGCTAAGATGATGCAACATGAATTTGAAATGTCTTTGCTTGGCGAACATAATTTCTTTCTTGGATTACAAATAATACAGTTCAAAAGAGGAGTCTTTATCCATCAGTCTAAGTATGTTAAGGATGTGCTTAAGAGATTTCAGTTAGAGGATTGCAAACATGTTAGTACACCTATGACAGTTGGATGAAAACTAAGCAAGGATGATGAGTCCAAAGTTGTAGATCCAAAACACTACAGATAAATGATTGGCAACTTACTCTATGTAACAGCTTCCAGACCTGATGTCAAGCAAGTTGTTGGGATGGTGGCTAGATTCCAAGCAGCACCAAAGGAGAGCCATGTTCAAGCTGTAAAAAGAATCTTTAGGTATTTGAAAGGAACCATAGATCTTGGTTTGTGGTACCCTAGCAAGGATTCATTCACTTTAAAATCCTATTCAGATGTTGATTGGGAAAGAAGTGTAGATGACAGAAAAAGTATAAGTGGAGGAACATTATTTTTGGGAGAATCATTGGTAGATTGGATAAGAAAGAAACAATCCTCAATTTCTCTGTCTAGCACTGAAGCTAAGTATATAGCAGCAGCAGAATGTTGCACACAAGTGGAATGGATGAAAAAAACTCTACAAGACAACAAAATAGTATTTGAAGAACCTACTATTATCCACTGTGATAATACAAGAGCTATAAGTCTCTCTAAGAACCCTGTCCAGCACTCAAAATCAAAACACATTCCCATAAAGTACCATTATCTAAGAGGTCAGGATGAAAATAAGAACATCAAATTGGAATATGTTCCAACACAAGAACAAGTGGCAGATATTTTCACAAAACCCTTAAGCAGAGATGTATTTGAATATCCCAGGCAAAAATTGGGAGTAATTTTTCTTCCAACCTAAATCTCTAAAAATAAATAAAAATGCATCAATTTGCACCAAATCAAGGGGAGACAACAATCAATGTCAAAAGGAGTCATTCAGTTATGATAGGAAAAGTGTGATTGTAGGAGGAGTTACCAATGGTCAAGACTCTAATCATAAGTATTTAGGAAGAGAGATCATAGGAGGAGAAACCCTTTGTCATTGATGTCAAAGGGGGAGAGTAACTTCAGAGGAGAGATGCAACATCACAGGGGGAGTTTGTGTATGAAGTTAGTATGTTTCCCTCGATGACAAAGGGGGAGATTGTTGGACATATTGTCATTCATGTGTTGCCATTGATTTCAACAGTCATAGTAAGCAGAGCAGCAAGGTCTCAGGAAGAAAAGTATACTAAGAATCGACAAAAGAACATCACCTTAAGGCTGAAGAAATTCGTGATTATTTTTTATCGCGATAGGATCAACAACGTTCCTATGATAAAGCTTAGGAGGGTTAGCAAACGCAGAGATCAAAGCTCAGAAGATATGGTGCATTGAAATTCGGTAGGTATGGCGCGAATGAAACTCAGATCAAATCGTGACCGTTGATGTGCAATCGCTAGATCAACGACATGGATGAATTGCAGAGAGAGAAAGAAGAATTAAACTACTCACCAGTTACAATCCCGAAATCTGTCTAGATCGTCAGATCTCATAGCTTCAAAGGTCTACGACTGTGGTTGATCCAACAAACGATCAATTTAAGTCAGATTAAATCGTGACTGTTGGATCCGCAATTGCCAAATCTACGGCAGGGATAGATTGTGAAGATTGAAAGGAGATTTAAACATCATGTTATTTCCATTCCTGCAATTAGTCAGGATCGTCCGATTTTATAGCTTCAAAGATCGACGATTATCGTTGACTCACCAACAATGCATAACTTTAAATTGCAGAGTTTGGGTGTAGAGTTAAATCACTCGCAAGTTGTACTTCTGTAATCATCATCGACCGTTGATCTGCTTCGAGTGTCTTCATGACCATTGGATCACATTTTAGAGGAAGGACATGATAAGCTAAAAGGGTTGAGAATTTGATTATCCAAATACCTGTCAGCCATTAGATCAAACTTGAATCTGCGTCAGCCTTCAGATCATTTTAAAGTGGAAGGATAGGTTAAGCGAGGTAAAAGGGATGAGAGTTCGATTATCCGAATACCCGTCACCCGTCGGATAAAACCCGAATTCCCGTTAGCCGTTAGATCATTTTGAGTGGAAGGATAGGATAAGCGAGGTAAGATCTAAGATCTCATTTATGCGAATTTTCGACAGCCATTGGATCATTCTAAGTGGAAGGACAGGATAAGCTAGAAGAGCAGCATCATAGACAGATCGAGCCATTGATCCAAGATCCTGATCGAACAAACAACATTTAGTTCGGGTATAAATATGCGAGGAGGTTAAGCTCCGATAAAATATCACTTCAGATTTCTTAGTTTGAGATTTGAAAAACCCAAAGCCTGGAAATCCGAAATGAATAAGGACCATTGGATCTGGAGAACATACGATGACCATTAGATCTAGGAGATATACCTCAGTAGACCACGTCAGCAAGGAAGTATGGCAGACCATGTCAGCAAGGATGTGTCGCAGACCACGTCAGCGAGGACATGTGGCAGACCACGTCAGAAGACCATGTCAGCAATCCACGTTAGCAAGGACACGTGGCACAGTCAGAGAATGACAAGTGTCAAGTTAAAATCAACATTTCAGGTACGTGAAAATCACGAATCTGAGTGACATGTGGCAGCTACTCGGTTCGTGACATGTCATCAAGTGACGTAAGTAAGTTACGTCACTTCGGAAGTTTTGCTTCGGGAGTTTTACCACCAACACTTGCCCAAAGTGTCGAAGTCTTGAATGTCGAAGTCTCGAAATGGACACGAGATGTCCGATCTGAAAGATCACTTCAGGAGCAGTCTCATCCGTCGATCTACTACAGTGGAAGGATAGTGTAAGCGGAAATGTTAACCAACAGCAAGCGGTCTCCACCGTATTATGACTTACCACAGCAAGTGATCACTCTGGAGCAAAGAAGGGGTTGAGATTTGAAATCTCTGAAGTCCGAAGACTTAGAGTAAATGGTGTCCATCCATCTCAACGCTTGATTAAGTCTTGGTCGTCAGATTAAGCCTTGTAAGAATCAAATCTGACGATTGATCCGTTTCCGCGAAATAAACGTAAACCGTTTGATCTGTTCGGAAAATCTAATTCAAAAGTTTTGAAAAGTTGAAAACCCAAAGTTCCGAAGGGAAAAGTTTCGTCAGTCGTCCATCTCATCAGAAGATTGAATCGTGGTTGTTGAATTGATAAGTGCTCGTCTTGCCTAGCGTCTGGTCACCGCCGATGGTCATATGATATAAGAGTTTTAAAAGGAAATTGTAATATGTCGCTATAGTTGGTAATCATGTGGTTCTGTAACGCTCGATCATATGTAATGGTTTGAAGCAAGTGCCTCCGCGGAATTTGATTTCTGTGAATATAACTAAGATTCAGGATCGAGTTTAAAGGATGAAATTGATCCATATGTGATCAATTTACGAAAAGCCTTCACAGTAAAAATAATAATCAGTGATTATGGTTAAGTTAAACAAAGAGGTGTGACGGTTCAAAACCAAGGGACACAGTGTATCACTCTCACACTGTTTTGAAGAATATATAAACGAGGAAGAGTGTTGAGAAGAAAAGTGTCTCTGCAGTCTGAATCAGAGAATATATTAAATCAGAGAAGCAGAAAGAGATGCAGTAAAGACTTGATACAGAAGTTGTCCAGATTCAGAAAATAAGGGTGGTTGGGTGGTGCAAGGGTAGGTTGGTGCCTGCAGAGGGAGTTGGTGCTTCCTTGTCAGTTGTAGTTGACTAAATAGGGGATCGTAGCCTCCTACCAGCTGGTGTTGGTAAACTAGGGTGTGGGTGCATCTTGATCAGTTGGTGCTGATAAAAAAGGAAGTACATCTTACTTATATGTAACATGTAAAACAAATTTTGCAGTTAATAGAAAAGAGTTTGTGGTTTTCCCAATTGGGCTCCATGATAAAATACTGTGTTAAAATTTTGTTTGCATTAATAAATGAAAAATTGATATAATTGTTGTGTCATTGATTCACCCCCCCCCCTTCTCAGTGACAGGATATGATCCTTCAAACTCTAACGATGTATTAACCAGAAGCTTCAAATTCGTTTCCATGGGTGTGTTCACGGCTTTACATTCCAACATGTCAAATCTCTTTAGTATTTTAACTGCATACTTCCCTTTGTTAAGGGATATCTTCTCTGGGCTTTGCCAAACTTCAAGACCTAATAAATAATGCATTGGGCCTAGGTCTTTCATTTCAAATTTTGCAACGAGATTCTTCTTGCAATATGTGATGAGATTTTATTCTCTTGTCAAGAATAAATCATCCACATATAGTAACAATATAACTGGCTCATCATTCATAACCTCGAAGTAAAGGTTAGGATCATATTTACTTTTGGTAAAGCCCAAGCTCGTCAGGAAACTGTCAATTATTCCATACCAAGCTCTCAGAGCTTGTTTCAACCCGTACAAAGATTTCTTCAACCTGCAGACATGAGTCTTCATGTCCCGTACTTCGAACCAAATTTTCATGTTCTCTACTCTCTATGCAACTATTCCTCTGGAATTGGGGCCCTACACCTATAGTTGTTATTTCTAAAGCTGAGAATGACTGCTCTATTCTCACTGAAGTTGTTGAACTCTGAGAGTAGCTCCTATATTCTATCATGGCAACAAATTCATTTGAAACTAAGAGTGAGTGATATTGAAGGTAGATTTTCCTCTTTCATGGAGGTAACTCAATCTCAAATGCAGTGACTGCTCCCCCTAAATCTCATACCGTATCAAAATCATGGTTGTTCTAGTTGTCTTCATGAATACTGGAACTATTTCTTCGATTACTGGAGCAAGTGTCTCGTCATAGTCTTCTCCCTCTTTCTGGGAGAATCCTTTGGACACAAATAAGGATTTGTACATCTTTATATTGTTATTTGCAACATTCTTGATCTGTTAGATCAATCTTAGAAGTCACCACTGACTTCCTTTCTACTCTCAATGAAAAATCCATATCCCCGGTCTTTTTGACTGGCTTCATTCTCTGTCATTGAAACAAGGGAATCTTCCCAGGATATTTCATGTCTCCTAGAGGTATTTGAAGCTACAATCTAGTCTTATCAACTCATGGAATTTGTCTGCCAGTCCTGGAAGATGTCTCATTTTCCCATCTGATCCTCTCTGAGATCAAGTACACTCTGAGTCTTGATTTCTTCTGAGTGTACAAAGACTTCATAGTCTCTACAGGATATACTTGGTGTTGAATACCAAGTCTTAATATGAAAAGATGAGTCAGACTTCAAACGAATTATGCTTTTTGTCAAGGTGACTTCATTTTTGACTAAGTCTATTGTGAGTTCTATTCTAATGTCCAGTCATATTTGGAGCCTTCTGCTCCTTACAATCAATCTCCATATGAGATACTTTGGATATCAAAAGTATCTTCTTCTTCATATTCTTTGGTTCATGGATGTATACGGTCATGTATACAACTTGGATAGTCTGCTCCATGTCTCATCTAATACGTTGCCTCTTCCAACTGTCACTGTAGCTCCCTCAAGGTTATCACCTATGACCTACCCGGAACAAGAACAATAAGGGAGAAACATCAGACAAGAATAATACTCTTTATAATAATAATAAAACAATAGCAAGAACAATTGTCACAATAGTTCCTTTAGATCTCTCACTTGTGACCTGCCTACAACAAGGGTCAAAGGTAAGAAATACAATGATAAGAAATGAGACCAACACTCTTCTAGTGTTGTGATCAATCATTCCTCCATGGTAACCTGGAACCAAAACAAGAATTTTCTCCTAGAGGACATGTTAGTTATACCTGGTAAGTGATTACAATAAGCATTTATCTCAATAATGCTCACATGCTACCGAGTATAAAACTTTTTAAAGAATGTTATCTCAACTATAATGTTTACTTGTAATCAAACTTGACATGTGCAAATTTGAATCTTATCAACTTAATCAATCAAACCTGGAACCTAGAGTCTTGTCCTCAAGAATGAGTGTGTTTCTTTTCTTATGAGTCTCCTTCTTCAACTTGTCCTCTGTACTAAGAAAATATGTTATCTTGACAGAAATATGAGTTAGGCAATAAGCTCTATAATCTCAAATTTAATCAATCTAATACTTTCACTTTAATTTTGATCAATGGTTAGTATGATAACTTCAACAGATCAAAATGCAACCTGGATATTCATAATATTACAATAATTCCATAACAAGTAGAGACATATTGAAGTAATCAAACCTGAGGTGCATAGTTCCTTTGAATGTGTTGGATCTGAGATCCCTCTGGGTCTACGATTGGCATTTAGACAAAAGATACTTTCTTCTGAAAATACTCTTTATAATAATGATACAGTTTAAACATGTGTAAGTACATACCTCTGACAGCATTGACAGGTAGTGGCACCATCCGACAACAGTGGCAAGCAATAACGAACCTTTAAAAATTCAAAGGTGCTTCAACTTGTAACTTAAAGTTAGATGGAGATTTGTTAGGGTAAGGTGCACTAGGACAATAAAAATCAGTCCCAACACTTCACAAAAAAAATTCACTGCAACTGGTGCAAAGAAACTAGCGCGAAGGAATTGGTACTGCAACTGCAACTTAGGGTTTTATCAGGAAACCCTAATTTCTCAAACTTCATATTTTTGAATTCTGATCTAGGGACTAGATGCGCTAGGCTAGGTGAGTTTGTTGGAGCTCAGTGTTTCATAAAATTCCAAGTTTTACCCCATGAACCTTGACTTGCGCAATTTTGGACTGGTACTTCTGGTACTGGTTCTGGTTTTCTAGTACTAGTCAAAACTAGGGTTTGAATTTTCGAAGAAACTGGCCACTGGAAAAGTTTTCTCAATCTGCCAAAAGATGCGCTAGGGCAGGGCACACTTCCCAAGATAGTTTTTGGTCAAAAATTCCTCTTCAGTAGAAAGCCCTAATTTTCTTATACGACAATAGTTACATCTAAGTACCCGGTGAAAGATGCTCTATTCAGTCAAGCTCTGGTACCATGTTAATTTTTTACTGTTGTTATTAGTTTATTTCCAAATTACATGAGAATTCATTGCATTTCCAAAACAATAGCATAAAGAAGATCACTGAAAGAAACACAATCAGAAGGTACACAACATTTTATCTTGGGAAACCCTCATGGGGGAGAAAACCCATCAAAACTTTCTCAATAATAGATTGCCAATACAATGCCAAGACTAAGACCAAAACACCAAAGATAAACCAAGACTGAGCATGTGCCTCTCTTCTCCTTCCTCCTACAACTGCAACTGCCTTCAAGATATGTGCACTAGATGAGTGAATGTGAGAGTGTATAACTGAGGCACCATCCTCACATATAAATACTAGTTGAGGAGGCACTAGGGTTATGTCTCTTCACTTAGTAGGGCCGAGTTCTTCTAGGAGTGGTTAAAACCACTTTATAAACACTAGGGGACGACTTTACAAATACCACCATATAAATATGGTTTGGCCAATCCACAAAAGGGGATTTGGTCTTATACAAAATCTAACATGATCAATCCACAAAAGGGGATTTGATCTATAAGATAATAACTCAAATATAATTAGAATATTCTTCGAAGTTACAATATTTCGACACCAGATAGCGAGGTAAATCACCATCCAACCAATGAGAAGTGAGTCTCTCTCAACCAAACATCTCCATCAAATGATATGATTCCATGAAGAGAGAGGGATACAAAAAGATGAATCCCCTCAAGCGAGTCTAGTAGCTCCAAGGAATAAGAAGCAAGTCTCCATCATTGTGATGAAAATCACAAGGCGAAGTCTCATACAATATGAGGTGTAACACTTTTCTTTATCTTATTTAAGGCATCCAATAAAATAACTCGTGAATTCATGAAATATAGTCGTTTGTATTTACTTGCTTTGTCGATGAGTTCAAACCCACTCACCAATATTTTTCCCACTAACACATGGTTAACATGCTCAAATTAATTGTGTTTGAGACTCGACCTATAACTCAATCTGATACTCTGTTTTTTTGTTACACTCTTTCAAAATGCTTCAATTTTTTTAATCAATTTTTTTCTGCAACATAAAACAAACTATAGTAAGTGGTGATTAGAATTACAAATGCAACTCTTCATAAAATAAATACATATTTTTCAATATTGCATGAAAATCATAAAGCATCTAATTATAATTCATTGGCCACTTTTTATTGTTGTTATCATCAGTTATTATATCTTTACCTTTTCTTTTATAACCTTTCTCGTCTCTTTCCCTATGCCTAGCTTCATCGATCGATCCCTCTCCACTGTAAACCATATGATTTGTAGATCTATTACCATGATACGCTATTGAGGTATGTATGTAAAATCCATGGAATAAAATATATGCATAATTTGACATGAATATTGAAAACATGCACTCATAACATTGACATATGCAAAGACACTTTATTCAACAAAAGGTAACGAAAGTCAACAAACTCAACCAAATTCAATGAGACTTTAGTGTAAATATTCAAGTTGATGTGATCACATTCTCCTTCAATCTAATAGTGGCATATCCCTGTGTGGGAATTCATACCACATTAATAAATATTACATGGAAAATAATAATCCAAGTTAGCTACCACTGAATCAAGTGGTCATGATTATCCAAGTTGACTACCATTGGATTATTATGCCCACAATGGAAATTATTCATTGAGATGCCTATAATGCATTCAGATTTGACCATTAATCTATCATGATCTTTGGTTATCCATTAAGAGGCTCGTATGCCATCAATGATGGAAAATAATGTTCAGAAAAAGGAAAAAATATAACATTAAAAGGGATACATATAATATTATAATATTTTTTGATACGTCTTCTAGCAGAATTATTAGTGAAGAATGATATAGAACCACCTCAACCATGAGCATTCATGATTCCTTGGCCTTACTCTTTTAATCACTTTACCTCTTTTCCCACCAACTTGAGAGAGATTCCTAAGAAGTATTGGCATTGGTTCTACCACCGTGTTGGAGTGATGGTGTCAACTTGATGCTCATTTAGTCATCACATGTCCATTTCTCATTTATTGGAAGTTGGTGACATTGGAGAGGCCTTGTAGTATAGAGTTGATGAGGAGGTGTCACAAGGGAGTTTGTATTACATCAATTTGATGAGGAGGCATCACAAGGGAGTGTGTAGTCAGTTGTCCTCATTCCTCCTACAAATTTGGTTAGGTAGATGATATAATAAATCCATTGATTTCTAACACATTTCATCACTCATTGGGAATTTAGCTACCTCCCCTCCTATGTAGTTCCCTTTTCGTTTTTCTTGATGAAGACACCTACATCATAAAAAAAATTAAAAGAAGGAAGGTACCCTTATTTCCCCAGTTCATTCCTTATTTGTGAAGAACAAGAGGGAGTGTAGCTTTGTGCTATAACATAAGATCCATATAGGGACATTGCTTCCCTAAGAGGTGAATGAGAAGCTCAATATATTCTAGCTTTTGCAGACCCTTGGAACTTGACTTTAAACCAATGCCTTTCCCATTGGGTTATGGTGTTGTAATAAAAATGAAATAAATGTCTAAAAGTAAGCTTTGGGAAATCCAACTCTTTCAAAATTTAACCTTAATTTACTACATACAACACTGCTCCTTGGCCATAACTTTAGGAGAGGGAGAGCATTAGATTAAGAGAAAAGGAAGCAGGGGAGGAGGGAGAGGAAGAGAAAAGGAAGAGGGGGAGGAGGCGAAGGAAGAAGAAA